>WFAB01002392.1:0-37500 GCA_018977245.1 Lethenteron camtschaticum | reverse complement strand
GGTGGGTGAGTGGGTGGGTGGGTGGGTGGTGAGTGGGTGGGTGGGTGAGTGGGTGGGTGGGTGGGTGAGTGAGTGGGTGGGTGGGTGGGTGGGTGGGTGAGTGAGTGGGTGGGTGGTGAGTGGGTGGGTGGGTGGGTGGTGAGTGGGTGGGTGGGTGGGTGAGTGAGTGGGTGGGTGGGTGGGTGAGTGGGTGGGTGGGTGTTGAGTGGGTGGGTTGGTGTGGAGTGAGTGGTGGGTGGGGAGTGGGTGGGTGGGTGGGGAGTGGGTGGGTGGGGGTGGTGGGGGTGAGTGGGTGGGTGGGTGAGTGAGTGTGTGGGTGGGTGGGTGAGTGAGTGGGTGAGTGGGTGGTGGGTGGGTGGGTGAGTGAGTGGGTGGGTGAGTGGGTGGGTGAGTGGGTGGGTGAGTGAGTGAGTGGGTGGGTGGTGGGTGGTGAGTGGGTGGGTGGGTGGGTGGTGGGTGAGTGAGTGGGTGGGTGGGTGGTGTGAGTGGGTGGGTGGGTGGGTGGGTGAGTGGGTGGGTGGGTGGGTGGGTGGGTGGGTGAGTGGGTGGGTGGGTGGGTGGGTGGGTGAGTGAGTGGGTGGGTGGGTGGGTGAGTGAGTGGGTGGGTGAGTGGGTGGGTGGTGGTGGAGTGAGTGGGGGTGGGTGGGTGGGTGGGTGAGTGGGTGGGTGGGTGTTTGAGTGGGTGGGTTGGGTGGAGTGGGTGGCTGGGTGGGGAGTGGGTGGGTGGGTGGGTGAGTGGGTGGGTGGGGGTGGTGGGGGGTGAGTGGGTGGGTGAGTGGGTGGGTGGGTGAGTGGGTGGGTGAGTGGGTGAGTGGGTGGGTGGGTGGGTGAGTGGTGGGTGGGTGGGTGGGTGGGTGAGTGGGTGGGTGGGTGGGTGGGTGGGTGGGTGGGTGAGTGAGTGAGTGGGTGGGTGGGTGAGTGGGGGTGGGTGAGTAAGTGGGTAGGTGACTGAGTGGGTGAGTGAGTGAGTGGGGTGGGTGAGTGGGTGGGTGGGTGGGTGAGTGAGTGGGTGGGTGGGTGTTTGAGTGGGTGGGTTGGTGTGGAGTGGGTGGCTGGGTGGGGAGTGGGTGGGTGGGTGGGGAGTGGGTGGGTGGGGGTGGTGGGGGGTGAGTGGGTGGGTGAGTGAGTGTGTGGGTGGGTGGGTGAGTGAGTGGGTGAGTGGGTGGGTGGGTGAGTGGGTGGGTGGGTGGGTGAGTGAGTGGGTGGGTGAGTGGGTGGGTGAGTGGGTGGGGTGAGTGAGTGAGTGGTGGGTGGGTGGGTGGGTGGGTGGGTGGGTGGGTGGGTGGGTGGGTGGGTGAGTGAGTGAGTGAGTGGAGTGAGTGAGTGAGTGGGTGGGTGGGTGAGTGGGTGGGTGAGTAAGTGGGTAGGTGACTGAGTGGGTGAGTGAGTGAGTGGGTGAGTGGGTGGGTGAGTGAGTGAGTGGGTGGGTGGGTGGGTGAGTGAGTGGGTGGGTGGGTGGGTGGGTGGGTGGGTGGGTGAGTGAGTGAGTGAGTGGGTGAGTGGGTGGGTGGGTGAGTGAGTGAGTGAGTGGGTGGTGGGTGGGTTAGTGAGTGAGTAGGTGGGTGGGTGAGTGGGTGAGTGAGTGACTGAGTGGGTGAGTGAGTGGGTGAGTGAGTGGGTGGGTGGGTGGGTGGGTGAGTGAGTGAGTGAGTGGGTGAGTGAGTGGGTGGGTGGGTGGGTGAGGAGTGGGTGGGTGGGTGGGTGAGTAAGTGGGTGAGTGACTGAGTGGGTGAGTGAGTGAGTGGGTGAGTGAGTAGTGAGTGGGTGGGTGGGTGGGTGAGTGAGTGGGTGGGTGGGTGAGTAGTGGGTGAGTGACTGAGTGGGTGAGTGAGTGAGTGAGTGGGTGGGTGAGTGAGTGAGTGGGTGAGTGAGTGAGTGAGTGGGTGGGTGAGTGAGTGAGTGGGTGGGTGGGTGGGTGAGTGAGTGAGTGGGTGAGTGAGTGGGTGGGTGGGTGGGTGAGTGAGTGAGTGGGTGGGTGAGTGGGTGGGTGGGTGGGTGGGTGGGTGGGTGGGTGGGTGAGTGAGTGAGTGAGTGGGTGAGTGGGTGAGTGAGTGGGTGAGTGGGTGGGTGGGTGGGTGGGTGGGTGAGTGGGTGGGTGGGTGGGTGGGTGGGTGGGTGAGTGAGTGAGTGGGTGGGTGAGTGGGTGGGTGAGTGGGTGGGTGGGTGGGTGAGTGAGTGGGTGAGTGAGTGGGTGAGTGGGTGGGTGGGTGGGTGGGTGAGTGAGTGGGTGGGTGGGTGGGTGGGTGGGTGAGTGGGTGGGTGGGTGGGTGAGTGGGTGGGTGGGTGGGTGGGTGGGTGGGTGAGTGAGTGGGTGGGTGGGTGAGTAAGTGGGTAGGTGACTGAGTGGGTGAGTGAGTGAGTGGGTGAGTGAGTGAGTGGGTGGGTGAGTGAGTGAGTGGGTGGGTGGGTGGGTGAGTGAGTGGGTGGGTGGGTGGGTGAGTGAGTGAGTGAGTGGGTGAGTGGGTGAGTGAGTGAGTGAGTGGGTGGGTGGGTGGGTTAGTGAGTGAGTAGGTGGGTGGGTGAGTGGGTGAGTGAGTGACTGAGTGGGTGAGTGAGTGGGTGAGTGAGTGAGTGGGTGGGTGGGTGGGTGGGTGGGTGGGTGGGTGGGTGAGTGAGTGGGTGAGTGAGTGAGTGAGTGAGTGAGTGGGTGAGTGAGTGAGTGGGTGGGTGGGTGGGTGAGTGAGTGGGTGGGTGAGTAAGTGGGTGAGTGACTGAGTGGGTGAGTGAGTGAGTGGGTGGGTGAGTGAGTGGGTGAGTGAGTAAGTGAGTGGGTGGGTGGGTGAGTAAGTGGGTGAGTGAGTGGGTGGGTGAGTGAGTGAGTGGGTGAGTGAGTGAGTGAGTGGGTGGGTGAGTGAGTGGGTGGGTGGGTGGGTGGGTGGGTGGGTGGGTGGGTGAGTGAGTGGGTGAGTGAGTGAGTGGGTGGGTGAGTGAGTGAGTGAGTGGGTGGGTGAGTGGGTGGGTGGGTGGGTGGGTGAGTGAGTGAGTGGGTGAGTGGGTGGGTGGGTGGGTGGTGGGTGGGTGGGTGGGTGGGTGGGTGGGTGGGTGGGTGGGGTGGGTGGGTGAGTGGGTGGGTGGGTGGTGGGTGAGTGGGTGGGTGAGTGGGTGGGTGAGTGGGTGGGTGGGTGGGTGGGTGAGTGAGTGAGTGGGTGGGTGGGTGGGTGAGTGGGTGGTGGGTGGGTGGTGGGTGGGTGAGTGAGTGAGTGAGTGAGTGAGTGAGTGAGTGGGTGGGTGGGTGAGTAGTGGGTGGTGACTGAGTGGGTGAGTGAGTGAGTGAGTGAGTGGGTGAGTGAGTGAGTGGGTGGGTGAGTGAGTGAGTGGGTGGGTGGGTGGTGGGTGGGTGGGTGAGTGAGTGAGTGAGTGGGTGGGTGGGTGGGTGGGTGAGTGAGTGAGTGGTGGGTGGGTGAGTGGGTGAGTGAGTGTGAGTGGGTGAGTGAGTGGGTGAGTGAGTGAGTGGGTGGGTGGGTGGGTGGGTGGGTGAGTGGGTGGGTGGGTGGGTGAGTGAGTGAGTGGGTGGGTGAGTGAGTGGTGGGTGGGTGGGTGGGTGAGTGAGTGGGTGGGTGGGTGGGTGGGTGGGTGGGTGGTGGGTGGGTGAGTGAGTGGGTGAGTGAGTGGGTGAGTGGGTGGGTGGGTGAGTGGTGAGTGGTGAGTGGGTGGGTGGGTGGGTTAGTGAGTGAGTAGGTGGGTGGGTGAGTGGGTGAGTGAGTGACTGAGTGGGTGAGTGAGTGGGTGAGTGAGTGGGTGGGTGGGTGGGTGGGTGGGTGAGTGAGTGGGTGGGTGGGTGGTGGGTGGGTGAGTGGGTGGGTGGGTGGGTGAGTGGGTGGGTGGGTGGTGGGTGGGTGGGTGAGTGAGTGGGTGGGTGGGTGAGTAAGTGGGTAGGTGACTGAGTGGGTGAGTGAGTGAGTGGGTGAGTGAGTGAGTGGGTGGGTGAGTGAGTGAGTGGGTGGGTGGGTGGGTGAGTGAGTGGGTGGGTGGGTGGGTGAGTGAGTGAGTGAGTGGGTGAGTGGGTGAGTGAGTGAGTGAGTGGGTGGGTGGGTGGGTTAGTGAGTGAGTAGGTGGGTGGGTGAGTGGGTGAGTGAGTGACTGAGTGGGTGAGTGAGTGGGTGAGTGAGTGAGTGGGTGGGTGGGTGGTGGGTGGTGGGTGGGTGGGTGGGTGAGTGAGTGGGTGAGTGAGTGAGTGAGTGAGTGAGTGAGTGGGTGAGTGAGTGAGTGGGTGGGTGGGTGGGTGAGTGAGTGGGTGGGTGAGTAAGTGGGTGAGTGACTGAGTGGGTGAGTGAGTGAGTGGGTGGGTGAGTGAGTGGGTGAGTGAGTAGTGAGTGGGTGGGTGGGTGAGTAAGTGGGTGAGTGAGTGGGTGGGTGAGTGAGTGAGTGGGTGAGTGAGTGAGTGAGTGGGTGGGTGAGTGAGTGGGTGGGTGGGTGGGTGGGTGGGTGGGTGGGTGGGTGAGTGAGTGGGTGAGTGAGTGAGTGGGTGGGTGAGTGAGTGAGTGAGTGGGTGGGTGAGTGGGTGGGTGGGTGGGTGGGTGAGTGAGTGAGTGGGTGGTGGGTGGGTGGGTGGGTGTGGTGGGTGGGTGGGTGGGTGGGTGAGTGGGTGGGTGGGTGGGTGGGTGGGTGGGTGGGTGAGTGGGTGGGTGGGTGGGTGGGTGGAGTGGGTGGGTGAGTGGGTGGGTGGGTGGGTGGGTGGGTGGGTGGGTGAGTGGGTGGGTGGGTGGGTGGGTGGAGTGGGTGGGTGAGTGGGTGGGTGAGTGGGTGGGTGGGTGGGTGGGTGAGTGGGTGAGTGGGTGGGTGGGTGGGTGAGTGGGTGGGTGGGTGGGTGGGTGGGTGGGTGAGTGAGTGAGTGAGTGAGTGAGTGAGTGGGTGGGTGGGTGAGTAAGTGGGTAGGTGACTGAGTGGGTGAGTGAGTGAGTGAGTGAGTGGGTGAGTGAGTGAGTGGGTGGGTGAGTGAGTGAGTGGTTGGGTGGGTGGGTGGGTGGGTGGGTGAGTGAGTGAGTGAGTGGGTGGGTGGGTGGGTGGGTTAGTGAGTGAGTAGGTGGGTGGGTGAGTGGGTGAGTGAGTGACTGAGTGGGTGAGTGAGTGGGTGAGTGAGTGAGTGGGTGGGTGGGTGGGTGGGTGGGTGAGTGGGTGGGTGGGTGGGTGAGTGAGTGAGTGGGTGGGTGAGTGAGTGAGTGGGTGGGTGGGTGGGTGAGTGAGTGGGTGGGTGGGTGGGTGGGTGGGTGGGTGGGTGGGTGGGTGAGTGAGTGGGTGAGTGAGTGGGTGAGTGGGTGGGTGGGTGAGTGAGTGAGTGAGTGAGTGGGTGGGTGGGTGGGTTAGTGAGTGAGTAGGTGGGTGGGTGAGTGGGTGAGTGAGTGATGAGTGGGTGAGTGAGTGGGTGAGTGAGTGGGTGGGTGGGTGGGTGAGTGAGTGGTGAGTGGGTGAGTGAGTGGGTGGGTGGGTGGGTGAGTGAGTGGGTGGGTGGGTGGGTGAGTAGTGGGTGAGTGATGAGTGGGTGAGTGAGTGAGTGGGTGAGTGAGTAAGTGAGTGGGTGGGTGGGTGGGTGGGTGAGTGAGTGGGTGGGTGGTGAGTAGTGGGTGAGTGATGAGTGGGTGAGTGAGTGAGTGAGTGGGTGGGTGAGTGAGTGGGTGAGTGAGTGAGTGAGTGGGTGGGTGAGTGAGTGGGTGGGTGGGTGGGTGAGTGAGTGGGTGGGTGAGTGAGTGAGTGGGTGGGTGAGTGGGTGGGTGGGTGGGTGGGTGGGTGGGTGGGTGAGTGAGTGAGTGAGTGGGTGAGTGGGTGGGTGGGTGGGTGTGTGGGTGGGTGGGTGAGTGAGTGGGTGAGTGGGTGGGTGGGTGGGTGAGTGGGTGGGTGGGTGGGTGAGTGAGTGGGTGGGTGGGTGGGTGGGTGGGTGAGTGGGTGGGTGGGTGGGTGGGTGGGTGAGTGGTGAGTGGGTGGGTGGGTGGGTGAGTAGTGGGTAGGTGACTGAGTGGGTGAGTGAGTGAGTGAGTGGGTGAGTGAGTGAGTGGGTGGGTGAGTGAGTGAGTGGGTGGGTGGGTGGGTGAGTGAGTGGGTGGGTGGGTGGGTGGTGGGTGAGTGAGTGAGTGAGTGGGTGAGTGGGTGAGTGAGTGAGTGGGTGGTGGGTTAGTGAGTGAGTAGGTGGGTGGGTGAGTGGGTGAGTGAGTGATGAGTGGGTGAGTGAGTGAGTGGGTGAGTGAGTGAGTGGGTGGGTGGGTGGTGAGTGAGTGGGTGGGTGGGTGAGTGAGTGAGTGAGTGAGTGGGTGGGTGAGTGAGTGGGTGAGTGAGTAGTGAGTGGGTGGGTGGGTGGGTGAGTAGTGGGTGAGTGAGTGGGTGGGTGAGTGAGTGAGTGGGTGAGTGAGTGAGTGAGTGGGTGGGTGAGTGAGTGGGTGGGTGGTGGGTGAGTGAGTGGGTGAGTGAGTGAGTGGGTGGGTGAGTGAGTGAGTGAGTGAGTGGGTGGGTGAGTGGGTGGGTGGTGGGTGGGTGGGTGGGTGGGTGGGTGGGTGGGTGAGTGAGTGAGTGAGTGAGTGAGTGGGTGAGTGGGTGGGTGGGTGGGTGTGTGAGTGAGTGAGTGGGTGAGTGGGTGGGTGGGTGGGTGAGTGAGTGGGTGGGTGGGTGAGTGGGTGGGTGGGTGGTGGGTGGGTGGGTGGAGTGGGTGGGTGAGTGGGTGGGTGAGTGGGTGGGTGAGTGGGTGGGTGGGTGAGTGAGTGAGTGAGTGGGTGAGTGGGTGGGTGGGTGGGTGAGTGAGTGAGTGGGTGGGTGGGTGGGTGGGTGAGTGGGTGGGTGGGTGGGTGGGTGGGTGGGTGGGTGGGTGAGTGAGTGGGTGGGTGGGTGAGTGAGTGGTGGGTGGGTGGGTGAGTGGGTGGGTGAGTAGTGGGTGGTGAGTGAGTGGGTGGTGAGTGAGTGGGTGAGTGAGTGAGTGGGTGGGTGAGTGAGTGAGTGAGTGGGTGGGTGGGTGGGTGAGTGAGTGGGTGGGTGGGTGGGTGAGTGAGTGAGTGGGTGAGTGGGTGGTGGGTGGGTGGGTGGGTGAGTGAGTGAGTGAGTGGGTGGGTGGGTGGGTTAGTGAGTGAGTGGTGGGTGGGTGAGTGAGTGAGTGAGTGGGTGAGTGAGTGGGTGAGTGAGTGAGTGGGTGGGTGGGTGGGTGGGTGGGTGGGTGGGTGAGTGAGTGAGTGAGTGAGTGGGTGAGTGAGTGAGTGGGTGAGTGAGTGGGTGGGTGGGTGAGTGAGTGGGTGGGTGGGTGGGTGAGTAGTGGGTGAGTGATGAGTGAGTGAGTGAGTGGGTGAGTGAGTGAGTGGGTGGGTGAGTGAGTGAGTGGGTGGGTGGGTGGGTGGGTGAGTGAGTGGGTGAGTGAGTGAGTGAGTGGGTGGGTGAGTGGAGTGAGTGGGTGGGTGAGTGAGTGAGTGAGTGAGTGGGTGGGTGAGTGGGTGGGTGAGTGAGTGGGTGAGTGAGTGAGGGAGTGAGTGGGTGAGTGAGTGAGTGGGTGGGTGGGTGAGTGAGTGAGTGGGTGAGTGAGTGAGTGAGGGGGTGGGTGGGTGAGTGAGTGGGTGGGTGAGTGGGTGAGTGAGTGGGTGGGTGGGTGGGTGAGTTAGTAGGTGGGTGAGTGAGTGGGTGAGTGAGTGGGTGGGTGGGTGGGTGGGTGGGTGAGTGGGTGAGTGGGTGAGTAAGTGGGTGAGTAAGTGGGTGAGTGACTGAGTGAGTGAGTGGGTGAGTGAGTGAGTGAGTGGGTGAGTGAGTGGGTGAGTGAGTGAGTGAGTGGGTGAGTGAGTGAGTGAGTGGGTGAGTGAGTGGGTGGGTGGGTGAGTGAGTGGGTGGGTGGGTGAGTGAGTGGGTGGGTGGGTGAGTGGGTGGGTGGGTGAGTGAGTGGGTGGGTGTGTGAGTGGGTGGGTGGGTGAGTGAGTGGGTGGGTGAGTGACTGGTGGGTGGGTGAGTGACTGGGTGGGTGGGTGAGTGACTGGGTGGGTGGGTGAGTGGGTGGGTGAGTGAGTGAGTGGGTGAGTGAGTGAGTGAGTGAGTGGGTGAGTGAGTGAGTGAGTGGGTGAGTGAGTGAGTGGGTGAGTGAGTGAGTGGGTGAGTGAGTGAGTGGGTGGGTGAGTGAGTGGGTGGTGGGTGAGTGGGTGGGTGGGTGGGTGAGTGAGTGGGTGGGTGAGTGAGTGGGTGGGTGGGTGGGTGAGTAAGTGGGTGAGTGACTGAGTGGGTGAGTGAGTGAGTGGGTGGGTGAGTGAGTGGGTGAGTGAGTAAGTGAGTGGGTGGGTGGGTGGGTGAGTGAGTGGGTGGGTGGGTGAGTAAGTGGGTGAGTGACTGAGTGGGTGAGTGAGTGAGTGAGTGGGTGGGTGGGTGAGTGAGTGAGTGAGTGAGTGAGTGGGTGAGTGAGTGAGTGAGTGGGTGGGTGAGTGAGTGGGTGGGTGGGTGGGTGGGTGGGTGAGTGAGTGGGTGAGTGAGTGGGTGAGTGAGTGGGTGGGTGAGTGAGTGAGTGGGTGGGTGAGTGGGTGGGTGGGTGGGTGAGTAGTGGGTGAGTGAGTGAGTGGGTGAGTGAGTGGGTGAGTGAGTGAGTGAGTGAGTGAGTGGGTGAGTGAGTGAGTGGGTGGGTGAGTGAGTGAGTGAGTGGGTGAGTGAGTGAGTGAGGGGGTGGGTGGGTGAGTGAGTGGGTGGGTGAGTGGGTGAGTGATTGGGGTGGGTGGGTGAGTGAGTGGGTGGGTGAGTGAGTGGGTGAGTGAGTGGGTGGGTGGGTGGGTGGGTGAGTGAGTGAGTGAGTGGGTGAGTGAGTGAGTGAGTGGGTGGGTGAGTGGGTGAGTGAGTGGGTGAGTAGTGGGTGAGTGACTGAGTGAGTGAGTGGGTGAGTGAGTGAGTGAGTGGGTGAGTGAGTGGGTGAGTGAGTGAGTGAGTGAGTGGGTGAGTGAGTGAGTGAGTGGGTGGGTGAGTGAGTGGGTGGGTGAGTGAGTGGGTGGGTGGGTGAGTGAGTGAGTGGGTGGGTGATTGAGTGGGTGGGTTGGTGAGTGAGTGGGTGGGTGAGTGACTGGGTGGGTGGGTGAGTGATGGGTGGGTGGGTGAGTGGGTGGGTGAGTCAGTGGGTGGGTGAGTGAGTGAGTGGGTGAGTGAGTGGTGAGTGGGTGAGTGAGTGGGTGAGTGAGTGAGTGGGTGAGTGAGTGAGTGGGTGAGTGAGTAAGTGAGTGGGTGGGTGGGTGAGTGAGTGGGTGGGTGGGTGAGTGAGTGGGTGGGTGGGTGGGTGGTGGGTGGGTGGGTGAGTGGGTGGCTGGGTGAGTGAGTGGGTGGCTGGGTGAGTGAGTGGGTCGGTGAGTGAGTGGGTGGGTGAGTGACTGGGTGGGTGGGTGAGTGACTGGGTGGGTGGGTGGGTGAGTGAGTGGGTGGGTGGGTGAGTGAGTGGGTGGGTGGGTGAGTGAGTGAGTGGGTGGGTGGGTGAGTAAGTGGGTGAGTGACTGAGTGGGTGAGTGAGTGAGTGAGTGGGTGGGTGGGTGAGTGAGTGAGTGAGTGAGTGAGTGGGTGAGTGAGTGAGTGAGTGGGTGGGTGAGTGAGTGGGTGGGTGGGTGGGTGGGTGGGTGGGTGAGTGAGTGGGTGAGTGAGTGGGTGAGTGAGTGGGTGGGTGAGTGAGTGAGTGGGTGGGTGAGTGGGTGGGTGGGTGGGTGAGTAAGTGGGTGAGTGAGTGAGTGGGTGAGTGAGTGGGTGAGTGAGTGAGTGAGTGAGTGAGTGGGTGAGTGAGTGAGTGGGTGGGTGAGTGAGTGAGTGAGTGAGTGGGTGAGTGAGTGAGTGAGGGGGTGGGTGGGTGAGTGAGTGGGTGGGTGAGTGGGTGAGTGATTGGGTGGGTGGGTGAGTGAGTGGGTGGGTGAGTGAGTGGGTGAGTGAGTGGGTGGGTGGGTGGGTGAGTGAGTGAGTGAGTGGGTGAGTGAGTGAGTGAGTGGGTGGGTGAGTGGGGTGAGTGAGTGGGTGAGTAAGTGGGTGAGTGACTGAGTGAGTGAGTGGGTGAGTGAGTGAGTGAGTGGGTGAGTGGGTGGGTGAGTGAGTGAGTGAGTGAGTGGGTGAGTGAGTGAGTGAGTGGGTGGGTGAGTGAGTGGGTGGGTGAGTGAGTGGGTGGGTGGGTGAGTGAGTGAGTGGGTGGGTGATTGAGTGGGTGGGTTGGTGAGTGAGTGGGTGGGTGAGTGACTGGGTGGGTGGGTGAGTGACTGGGTGGGTGGGTGAGTGGGTGGGTGAGTCAGTGGGTGAGTGAGTGAGTGAGTGGGTGAGTGAGTGAGTGAGTGGGTGAGTGAGTGGGTGAGTGAGTGAGTGGGTGAGTGAGTGAGTGGGTGAGTGAGTAAGTGAGTGGGTGGGTGGGTGAGTGAGTGGGTGGGTGGGTGAGTGAGTGGGTGGGTGGGTGGGTGGGTGGGTGGGTGAGTGGGTGGCTGGGTGAGTGAGTGGGTGGCTGGGTGAGTGAGTGGGTCGGTGAGTGAGTGGGTGGGTGAGTGACTGGGTGGGTGGGTGAGTGACTGGGTGGGTGGGTGGGTGAGTGAGTGGGTGGGTGGGTGAGTGAGTGGGTGGGTGGGTGAGTGAGTGAGTGGGTGGGTGGGTGAGTGAGTGGGTGGGTGGGTGAGTGAGTGGGTGAGTGAGTGAGTGGTGAGTGAGTGACTGGGTGGGTGGGTGAGTGAGTGAGTGAGTGGGTGAGTGAGTGAGTGGGTGAGTGACTGAGTGGGTGTGTCATGCACGTAGCCTGGCACCTAACGTCTCCCGCTTACCTCCCTTTCTGTGTTGCAGCCCCTCCACTCTCTACGACGTTGACTACGAGTAAGTTACCCCGGTCGCCATGGTAACCAGTTACCCCACGCGGGGTTGGGGGGGTGGGTTACCCTAGCAACCAACTACTCGGGGGTTGTAGCTGTTTGCCTTGGAAACCGGTTGCCAGGGGAGTGGGGGGCGTTGCTCTGGTATCCAGTTAGCATGGAGGGTTAATGGTTGCCGTGGTAACCGGTTACCCCGGGAGGTGGTTACCATAGCAACCAATTACCCAGGGCGGGGATCGCTGATTTATTACCACGGAAACTGGAGCAGGTTGCCATGGTAACCGGCGCAAAAATGTGGGTTAACTGTGGTTACCGTGTTTTACTAACTGGTAGCCATGGTTACCGGGTAACTGGTTACCGTATCCGTGGTAACAGCTGGGTATCTACGGTAACTTTTTTTTGTCCACGGTAATTGGATGATTGGCTGGCCGTGGTTACGGGGTAACGATGGTAACCATGGTAACTATGGTAACCATGGTAACGTCTCATCGCAGGGTCGACGCAAAGTCCCACAAGAAGCCGAAAATGGTGAGGGTCACATCGTTACCCTCCACGTTAACCCCCACGTGACCCCATCGTCACCCCCCCACGTGACCCCTCCACCCCCCACGTGACCCCATCGTCACCCCCCCACGTGACCCCTCCCCCCCCCACGTGACCCCATCGTCACCCCCCACGTGACCCCTCCCCCCCCACGTTACCCCCCCCCACGTGACCCCATCGTCACCCCCCCACGTGACCCCTCCCCCCCCACGTGACCCCATCGTCACCCCCCCACGTGACCCCTCCCCCCCCACGTGACCCCATCGTCACCCCCCACGTGACCCCTCCACCCCCCACGTGACCCCATCGTCACCCCCCCACGTGACCCCTCCCCCCCACGTTACCCCCCCCCACGTGACCCCATCGTCACCCCCCACGTGACCCCTCCCCCCCACGTTACCCCCCCCCACGTGACCCCATCGTCACCCCCCACGTGACCCCTCCCCCCCCCACGTGACCCCATCGTCACCCCCCCACGTGACCCCTCCCCCCCCACGTGACCCCATCGTCACCCCCCACGTGACCCCTCCCCCCCCCCACGTGACCACTCCCCCCCCCCCCCCCACGTGACCCCTCCCCCCCCCCACGTGACCGCCCCCCCCTCCCATCTGTTGCAGGAATATTGAGAGAGGCCCTCCTCGTCCAATCGGCAGCCTCCCTGGGGTCACGAGGGGGGGGGCGGAGCCGTCTCGACCAATCAGAAGCCACTTCCTGGTTGAAGTGTGGCGTGTAGTGTATAGTGTAGTGTATAGTGTAGTGTAGTGTATAGTGTAGTGTCGAGTAGCATAGTGTATAGTGTAGTGTATAGTGTAGTGTATAGTAGTGTAGTGTATAGTGTAGTGTATAGTATAGTGTGTAGTGTAGTGTGTAGTGTATAGTGTAGTGTATAGTGTAGTGTATAGTGTAGTGTATAGTGTAGTGTGTAGTGTATAGTGTAGTGTGTAGTGTGTAGTGTAGTGTATAGTGTAGAGTGTAGTGTATAGTAGTGTATAGTGTAGTGTATAGTGTGTAGTGTAGTGTATAGTGTATAGTGTAGTGTGTAGTGTAGTGTGTAGTGTAGTGTATAGTGTAGTGTATAGTGTAGTGTGTAGTGTAGTGTGTAGTGTATAGTGTGTAGTGTAGTGTATAGTGTAGTGTAGTGTGTAGTGTAGTGTGTAGTGTAGTGTATAGTGTGTAGTGTAGTGTGTAGTTTAGTGTGTAGTGTGTAGTTTAGTGTGTAGTTTAGTGTGTAGTGTGTAGAGTGTAGTGTAGAGTGTAGTGTGTAGTGTATAGTAGTGTAGTGTATAGTGTATTGTAGTGTAGTGTATAGTAGTGTAGTGTGTAGTGGGTAGTGTAGAGCAGTGTGTAGTGTATATTGTAGTGTGTAGTGTATAGTGTAGTGTGTGTGGTGTGTAGTGTATAGTGTGTGGAGTGTGTGGAGTGTGGTGTAGTGTAGTGTATGTATAGTAGTGTGTAGTGTTGTGTGTGATTTTAGAGTGAGTGTCTGTGTGTGTGTGTAGTGAGTATGTGTAGTTGATGTGGTGTATAGTGTCTGTGTAGTATAGTATGTAGTATAGTATGTAGTGTGTAGTGTTGTGTATAGTGTAGTTTAGTGCGGCGTGATTATTTTGTAATCGTTATTTATTTTATTGATACCGGCGGTGAGCATTGATGTCCTGCCACTAGGTGCTTCCAGCGGCTCACTCAGTGACTCAGTCACTCACTCAGTCACTCAGTCACTCAGTCACTCACTCAGTCGCTCACTCAGTCACTCAGTCACTCACTCAGTCACTCAGTCACTCACTCAGTCACTCACTCACTCACTCAGTCACTCACTCAGTCGCTCACTCAGTCACTCAGTAACTCACTCAGTCACTCAGTCACTCACTCAGTCACTCAGTCACTCACTCAGTCACTCAGTCACTCAGTCACTCACTCAGTCACTCACTCACTCAGTCACTCACTCAGTCGCTCACTCAGTCACTCAGTAACTCACTCAGTCACTCAGTCACTCACTCAGTCACTCAGTCACTCACTCAGTTACTCACCCAGTCACTCACCCAGTCACTCACCCAGTCACTCACCCAGTCACTCAGACATTCACTCAGTCACTCACTCAGTCACTCACTCACTCAGTTACTCACTCAGACACTCAGACACTCACTCACCCACTCACTTACTCTCTCACTCACTCACTCAGTCACTCACACACTCAGTCACTCAGTCACTCACCATACTCACCCACTCACTCACTCACTTACCCACTCACTCACCCACTCACTCACCCACTCACTCACCCACTCACTCACCCACTCACTCATTCAGTCACTCACTCACTCACCCACCCACTCACTCACCCACTCACCCACCCACTCACCCAATCACTCACCCACTCACTCACCGCTCACTCACCCACCCACCCACCCACTCACCCACTCACTCACCCACTCACTCACCCAGTCACCCACCCATCCACTCACCCACCCACTCACCCACCCACTCACTCACCCACTCACTCACTCACCCACTCACCCACCCACTCACTCACCCACTCACCCACTCACTCACCCACTCACCCACCCACTCACTCACCCACTCACCCACTCACTCACCCACTCACCCACCCACTCACTCACCCACCCACTCACTCACCCACTCACCCACCCACTCACTCACCCACTCACTCACTCACTCACCCACTCACCCACCCACTCACCCACTCACTCACCCACTCACTCACCGCTCACTCACCCACCCACCCACCCACTCACTCACCCACTCACTCACCCACTCACTCACCCAGTCACCCACCCACCCACTCACCCACCCACTCACCCACCCACTCATTCACCCACTCACTCACTCACCCACTCACCCACCCACTCACTCACTCACCCCACTCACCCACCCACTCACCCACCCACTCACCCACCCACTCACTCACCCACTCACTCACTCACCCACTCACCCACTCACCCACCCACTCACTCACCCACTCACCCACTCACTCACCCACTCACCCACTCACCCACTCACTCACTCACCCACTCACTCACTCACCCACTCACTCACCCACTCACTCACCCACTCACTCACCCACTCACCCACCCACTCACCCACTCACTCACTCACCCACTCACTCACTCATCCACTCACTCACCCACTCACTCACTCACTCACCCACTCTCTCACCCACCCACTCACCCACTCACTCACCCACCCACTCACTCACCCACCCACTCACTCACCCACCCACTCACCCACTCACTCACCCACCCACTCACTCACCCACCCACTCACCCACTCACCCACTCACCCACTCACTCACCCACCCACTCACTCACCCACCCACTCACCCACTCACCCACTCACTCACCGCTGTGGACATCTGAGTGGCGGTGCTGCTGGTTTTTGTAACGAATCAAAGACGACGATTCATGGTCAGCAGAGACAGATAAATAAACATTCCTACAGACTTGGTGGTGGTGATGAGTCTATGGGTGTCTGTGTGGTGGTGGTGGTGAGTCTATGGGTGTCTGTGTGGTGGTGGTGGTGAGTCTATGGGTGTCTGTGTGGTGGTGGTGGTGGTGAGTCTATGGGTGTCTGTGTGGTGGTGGTGGTGGTGAGTCTATGGGTGTCTGTGTGGTGGTGGTGAGTCTATGGGTGTCTGTGGTGGTAGTGAGTCTATGGGTGTCTGTGTGGTGGTGGTGGTGAGTCTATGGGTGTCTGTGTGGTGGTGGTGAGTCTATGGGTGTCTGTGTGGTGGTGGTGAGTCTATGGGTGTCTGTGTGGTAGTGGTGGTGGTGAGTCTATGGGTGTCTGTGTGGTGGTGGTGGTGGTGGTGGTGAGTCTATGGGTGTCTGTGTGGTGGTGGTGGTGAGTCTATGGGTGTCTGTGTGGTGGTGGTGGTGAGTCTATGGGTGTCTGTGGTGGTGGTGGTGAGTCTATGGGTGTCTGTGGTGGTGGTAGTGGTGGTGGTGGTGAGTCTATGGGTGTCTGTGTGGTGGTGGTGGTGAGTCTATCGGTGTCTGGTGGTGGTGGTGGTGAGTCTATGGGTGTCTGTGGTGGTGAGTCTATGGGTGTCTGTGTGGTGGTGGTGGTGGTGGTGAGTCTATGGGTGTCTGTGTGGTGGTGGTGGTGGGTCTATGGGTGTCTGTGGTGGTGGTGGTGAGTCTATGGGTGTCTGTGTGGTGGTGTTGGTGGTGGTGAGTCTATGGGTGTCTGTGGTGGTGGTTAGTCTATGGGTGTCTGTGTGGTGGTGTTGGTGGTGGTGAGTCTATTGGTGTCTATGGTGATGGTGGTGAGTCTATGGGTGTCTGTGGTGGTGGTGGTGACTCTATGGGTGTCAGTGTGGTGGTGGTGGTGAGTCTATGGGTCTCTGTGTGGTGGTGGTGGTGAGTCTATGGGTGTCAGTGTGGTGGTGGTGGTGAGTCTATGGGTGTCTGTGTGGTGGTGGTGGTGAGTCTATGGGTGTCTGTGGTTGTGGTGGTGAGTCTATGGGTGTCTGTGGTTGTGGTGGTGAGTCTATGGGTGTCTGTGTGGTGTTGGTGGTGGTGAGTCTATGGGTGTCTGTGTGGTGTTGGTGGTAGTGAGTCTATGGGTGTCTGTGGTGATGTTGGTGAGTCTATGGGTGTCTGGTGGTGGTGGTGGTGAGTCTGGGTGTCTTTGTGGTGTTGGTGGTGGTGAGTCTATGGGTTTCTGTGGTGGTGGTGAGTCTATGGGTGTCTGTGTGGTGTTGGTGGTGGTGGTGAGTCTATGGGTGTCTGTGTGGTAGTGGTGGTGGTGAGTCTAAGGGTGTCTGTGTGGTGGTGGTGGTGGTGGTGGTGAGTCTATGGGTGTCTGTGTGGTGGTGGTGGTGAGTCTATGGGTGTCTGTGTGATGGTGGTGGTGAGTCTATGGGTGTCTGTGTGGTGGTGGTGGTGAGTCTATGGGTGTCTGTGTGGTTGTGGTGAGTCTATGGGTGTCTGTGTGGTGGTGGTGTTGGTGGTGGTGAGTCTATGGGTGTCTGTGGTGGTGGTGAGTCTATGGGTGTCTGTGTGGTGGTTGGCACAGTAGGGGGCACAGGTGGTGCATCAGCCAGTCATCTCGGTCATCTCAGTCAGTCCACCCGTGGCACCTGCTGGGTCTGCCCCGTGACCTGCAGGCGGGCGTTCGACACTTCACGTAGTAGCCTCAAGGTGCACATGGCCTGGCACAAGCGTCGTGGTGACGTCACTGCCACTTAGTGGCGATTGGCGGTTGTTGTTGTGTGCGCGTGTGTGTGTCTGTGTGTGTCTGTGTGTGTGTGTCTGTGTGTGTGCGTTTGTGTGTGTGTGTGTCTGTGTGTGTGCGTTTGTGTGTGTCTCTGTAAGTTTGTGTGTGTCTGTGTGTGTCTCTGTAAGTATGTGTTTGTGTCTGTGTGTGTAAGTCTGTGTGTGTCTCTGTAAGTCTGTGTGTGTGTCTGTGTGTGTGTCTGTGTGTGTGTCTGTGTGTGTCTCTGTAAGTCTGTGTGTGTGTCTGTGTGTGTCTCTGTAAGTCTGTGTGTGTGTCTGTGTGTGTAAGTCTGTGTGTGTTTCTGTGTGTGTGTTTCTGTAAGTCTGTGTGTCTGTGTGTGTCTGTAAGTCTGTGTGTGTCTGTGTGTGTGTCTCTGTAAGTCTCTGTCTGTGTGTGTGTGTCTGTGTGTATTTCTGTAAGTCTCTGTGTGTGTGTATCTCTAAGTCTGTGTGTCTGTGTGTATCTCTGTAAGTCTGTGTGTGTGTGTGTCTGTAAGTCTGTGTGTGTGTCTGTGTGTATCTCTGTATGTATCTCTGTGTGTATCTCTGTAAGTCTGTGTGTGTGTCTCTGTAAGTCTGTGTGTGTGTCTGTGTGTATATCTGTAAGTCTGTGTGTGTCTCTGTAAGTCTGTGTGTGTGTCTGTGTGTGTCTGTGTGTGTGTGTGTCTGTGTGTATCTCTGTACGTCTGTGTGTGTATCTATGTAAGTCTGTGTGTGTGTCTGTGTCTCTGTGTATGTGTGTCTCTGTGTATGTGTGTCTGGGTGTGTGTCTGTGTGTATCTCTGTAAGTCTGTGTGTGTGTCTCTGTAAGTCTGTGTGTGTGTGTCTGTGTGTTCTATGTGTGTGTGTCTGTGTGTATCTCTGTACGTCTGTGTGTGTGTATCTCTGTAAGTCTGTGTGTGTGTGTGTCTGTAAGTCGCTGTGTGTGTGTCTGTGTGTGTGTGTCTCTGTAAGTCTCTGTCTGTGTGTGTATGTCTGTGTGTATCTCTGTAAGTCTGTGTGTGTGTCTGTGTGTCGCTGTAAGTCTGTGTGTGTGTCTGTGTGTCTCTGTAAGTCTGTGTGTGTATCTCTGTGTGTATCTCTGTAAGTCTATGTGTGTGTGTGTCTCTGTGTGTGTGTCTGTGTGTGTCTGTGTGTGTGTCTGTGTGTGTATCTCTGTGTGTATCTCTGTAAGATGGACCGTTCACATTCCTGTTGGCATCCTGTGCTCTGAGGGACATCCTTACATGGTGCTAATTGGACGCATTCACAGCGGTAAACAAACGTGCGCATCTCACCGACCAGCTGAGATGATTACGTCTTGAGGGAAGGGTGGGGATGAGTTTACTCTAAAACTAAACTGTGTTTATCTTACCAGGTGAGGCCACGGGTGGCTAGGAGATGTTGACTACCTCGCCTGGTGCGCAGGAGGTAGTGGGTTCCATGCTGAGATGTTGACTACCTCGCCTGGTGTACAGGAGGTCGTGGGTTCCATGCTGAGATGTTGACTACCTCGCCTGGTACACAGGAGGTCGTGGGTTCCATGCTGAGATGTTGACTACCTCGCCTGGTACCAGGAGGTCGTGGGTTCCATGCTGAGATGTTGACTACATCGCCTGGTGTACAGGAGGTCGTGGGTTCCATGCTGAGATGTTGACTACCTCGCCTGGTGTACAGGAGGTCGTGGGTTCCATGCTGAGATGTTGACTACCTCGCCTGGTGTACAGGAGGTCGTGGGTTCCATGCTGAGATGTTGACTACCTCGCCCGGTATACAGGAGGTCGTGGGTTCCATGTTGAGATGTTGACTACCTCGCCTGGTGTACAGGAGGTCGTGGGTTCCATGCTGAGATGTTGACTACCTCGCCCGGTACACAGGAGGTCGTGGGTTCCATGCTGAGATGTTGACTACCCCGCCTAGTACACAGGAGGTCTGGGTTCCATGCTGAGATGTTGATACCTCGCCTGGTGTACAGGAGGTCGTGGGTTCCATGCTGAGATGTTGACTACCTCGCCTGGTACACAGGAGGTCGTGGGTTCCATGCTGAGATGTTGACTACCTCGCCTGGTGCGCAGGAGGTCGTGGGTTCCATGCTGACATGTTGACTACTTCGCCTGGTACACAGGAGGTCGTGGGTTCCATGCTGAGATGTTGACTACCTCGCCTGGTGTGCAGGAGGTCGTGGGTTCCATGCTGAGATGTTGACTACTTCGCCTGGTACACAGGAGGTCGTGGGTTCCATGCTGAGATGTTGACTACCTCGCCTGGTACACAGGAGGTCGTGGGTTCCATGCTGAGATGTTGACTACCTCGCCTGGTGTACAGGAGGTCGTGGGTTCCATGCTGAGATGTTGACTACCTCGCCTGGTGTACAGGAGGTCGTGGGTTCCATGCTGAGATGTTGACTACCTCGCCTGGTCTACAGGAGGTCGTGGGTTCCATGCTGTGGGTGTCTATGTGCGCCTCTGTGGGGTTTTGTGGGTCTCTATGGATCTCTGTGGATCTCTGTGGGTCTCTGTTTGTCTCTATGTATTTATGTGGGTCTGTATGGGTCTCTGTGGGTCTCTGTAAGTCTCTGTGGGTCTATGTGGGTCTCTATTGGTCCCTGTGGGTCTTTGTGGATCTCTATGGGTCTTTGTGAGTCTCTGTGGATCTCTGTGAGTCTCTGTGAGTCTCTGTGGTTCTCTGTGAGTCTCTGTGGGTCTCTATAGGATTCTGTGGGTCTCTGTGAGTCTCTGTGATTATATGTGGGTCTTTGTGAGTATATGTGGGTCTCTGTGGGTCTCTGTTTGTCTCTGGATTTCTGTGGGTCTCTATGGGTCGCTGTGGGTCTCTGTGGGTCTCTGTAGGTCTCTGTGGTCTCTATTGGTCTCTGTGGGTCTCTATGGGCCTCTGTGGGTCTCTGTGTTATGTATATTGTTTATTGTTACATTTGAATCACAGTTCCTATGATCACTGTTGTTACATTGTTTTTACAACTTCATTTTGGTGATTTTTAAAACGTTTTGGTTTTGCCATATTTGTTGGTTGTAGTACAGAGTTAATCTGATAACTTTAATCTAAATTGTCTTGTGCATGTTATTGTTTGACTTGTATCCCACTGGGATTCTGCACACAGCGTTGAAATGCGGCGCTTTGTCTGGAAGTCTTTGCTGTCTTTTCCTGGATTTTTCTGTCTGTGCGTTGTCACTTTGAGATGTTTCTTGTTCATGTTTTTGTTTGTTGCGATTGCACCCGATTCAAGAGCCCAATGGCTCACAGGGCCATACCAAATAAATGAAAAACTAAAACTGAATGTGGGTCTCTGTGGGTCTCTGTGAGTCTATGTGTGTCTCTGTAAGTCTCTGTGAGTCTCTGTGTGTCTCTGTGGGTCTCTGTTGGTCTCTGTGGGTCTCTGTGGGTCATTGTGGGTCTATGCGGGTCTATGTAGGTCTCTGTGGGTCTTTGTGAGTCTCTGTGGATCTCTGTGGGTCTCTGTGGGTCTCTGTGGATTTATGTGAGTCTCTGTGTGTCTCTATGAGTCTCTGTGAGTCTCTGTGGTTCTTTGTGAGTCTGTGGGTCTCTATAGGATTCTGTGGGTCTCTGTGAGTCTCTGTGATGCTATGTGGGTCTTTGTGAGTATATGTGGGTCTCTGTGGGTCTCTGTGAGTCTCTGTGGGTCTCTGTGCGTCTCCGTGAGTCTCTGTGGGTCTCTGGGTCTCTGTGGGTTTCTGTGGGTCTCTGTGGGTCTCTGTGGGTCTCTGTGGGTCTTTGTGGGTCTCTATGGGTCTTTGTGAGTCTCTGTGGGTCTCTGTGGGTCTCTGTGAGTCTCTGTGGGTCTCTGTGGGTCTCTGTGGGTGTTTGTGATTCTATGTAGATCTCTGTGAGTCTCTGTGAGTCTCTGTGGGTCTCTGTGGGTCTCTGTAGGTCTCTGTGCATTTCTGTGCGTCTCTGTGGGTTTCTGTGGGTCTCTGTGTGTCTCTATGGGTATGTGTGGGTCTTTGTGAGTCTCTGTGGGTCTCTGTGGGTCTCTGTGGGTCTTTGTGAGTCTCTGTGGATCTCTGTGGGTCTCTGTGGGTCTCTGTGGATCTATGTGAGTCTCTGTGTGTCTCTATGAGTCTCTGTGAGTCTCTGTGGTTCTTTGTGAGTCTTTGTGGGTCTCTATAGGATTCTGTGGGTCTCTGTGAGTCTCTGTGATGCTATGTGGGTCTTTGTGAGTATATGTGGGTCTCTGTAGGTCTCTGTGGGTCTCTGTAGGTCTCTGTGGGTCTATGTGGGTCTCTTGGTCTCCGTGGGTCTCTATGGGCTTCTGTGGGTCTCTGTGGGTCTCTGTGTTATGTATATCGTTTATTGTTAAATTTGAATCACATTTCCTATGATCACTGTTGTTTCATTGTTTTTACAGCTTTATTTTGGTGATTTTTAAAACGTTTTGGTTTTGCCATATTTGTTTGTTGTAGTACAGAGTTAATCTGATAACTTTAATCTAAATTGTCTTGTGCTCGTTATTGTTTGACTTGTATCCCACTGGGATTCTGCACACAGCGTTGAAATGCGGCGCTTTGTCTGGAAGTCTTTGCTGTCTTTTCCTGGATTTTTCTGTCTCTGCGTCGTCACTTTGAGATGTTTCTTGTTCATGTTTTGTTTGTTGCGATTGTACCCGATTCAAGAGCCGAATGGCTCACAGGGCCATACCAAATAAATGAAAAACTGAAACTGAATGTGGGTGTCTGTGGGTCTTTGTGGGTCTATGTGGGTCTCCGTGGGTCTCTGTGGGTCTCTGTGAGTCTCTGTGGGTCTCTGTGGGTCTTTGTGAGTCTCTGTGAGTCTTTGTGAGTCTCTGTGAGTCTCTATGGGTCTCTGTGGGTCTATATGGGTCTATGTGGGTCTATGTGGGTCTATGTGGGTCTCTGTGGGTCTCTATGAGTCTCTGTGGGTCTCTGTGGGTCTTTGTGAGTCTCTGTGGGTCTCTGTGAGTCTCTGTGGGTCTCTCGGTCTTTGTGAGTTTTTGTGGGTCTATGCGGGTCTCTATGGGTCTCTGTGATTATCTGTGGGTTTCTGTGGGTCATTGTGAGTCTCTGTGGGTATCTGTGGGTATCTGTGGGTCTCTGTGGATCTATGTGAGTCTCTGTGTGTCTCTATGAGTCTCTGTGGGGCTATGTGGGTCTCTATTGGTCTCTGTGGGTCTCTATGGGCCTCTGTGGGTCTCTGTGGGTCTCTGTGATTCTATGTGGGTCTTTGTGAGTATATGTGGGTCTCTGTGGGTCTCTGTGAGTCTCTGTGGGTTTCTGTGGGTCTCTGTGTGAGTCTCTGTGAGTCTCTGTGGGTCTCTGTGGGTCTCTGTGGGTCTATGTGAGTCTCTGTGGGTCTCTGTAGGTGTCTCTATGGGTGTCTGTGGGTCTCTGTGGGTGTCTTTGTGGGTCTCTGTGAGTCTCTGTGGGTTTATCTGAGTCTCTTTGAGTCTGTGTGGGTCTCTGTGGGTCTCTGTGGGTGTTTGTGGGTCTCTGTGGGTCTTTGTGAGTCTCTGTGGGTCACTGTGGGTGTCTCTGTGAGTCTCTGTGAGTCTCTGTGTGTCTCTGTGGGTGTCTCTGTGGGTCTCTGTGGGTCTCTGTGAGTCTCTGTGGGTCTCTGTGGGTCTCTGTGAGTCTCTGTCGGTCTATGTGGGTCTATGTGGGTCTCTGTGAGTCTCTGTGGGCCTCCTTGATGATGGTGATATCAGCCAAGTGCTAGAGCTGCGATCAAGTTGTGAACCAAAGAGCATGAACATTAAATTGTTTAACAGAAGTGTAAACTTGTTTAGCGGAAGTTTAGACTTGTTTAGTGCGAGTGTAAATTTGTTTAGTGCGAGTGTACATTCACAACTCGGTAGGGAGGTCATAACTCATTGGTCATTGCCAGATTCATGTAACCACCCCACACACTGGGCTAGTGTGTGTCTGTGTGTGTGTGTCTGTGTATGACACACACACAGACACACACACAGACACACACACACACCGACACACAAAGACACACACAGAGACATACACAGACACACACAGACAGAGACACACACACACAGACACACACAGACACATACAGACACACACACACAGACACACACACACACAGACACACACAGACACACACACACCCACACAGACACAGACACACACACACACACAGACACACACTGAGACATACACAGACACACACAGACAGAGACACACACACACACAGACAATCACACAGACACACACACACACAGACACACACACACACAGACACACACAGACAAAGACAAATGTCCCCCATATAGCCTGAACAAGCTGTCGGGGCAAGTGCTGTTAGTAGCAGCAGCAGCGTCTATGAAGGCTACGGGCTCTGTGGCTACACACACAGAGGGGTTGGAGGTGATGGTGGTAGTGGTGGTGGTGGTAGTGGAAGTGGTGGTGGTGGTGGTGGAGGTAGTGGTTGTGGTGGTGGAGGTGGTGGTGGAGGTGGTGGTGGAGGTGATGGTGGTGGTGATGGTTGTGGTGGTGGAGGTGGTGGTGGAGGTGGTGGTGGAGGTGGTGGTGGTGGTGATGGTGGTGGTGGGGGTGGTGGTGATGGTGGTGGTGAGGGTGGTGGTGATGGTGGTGGTGATGGTGGTGGTGGTGGAGGTGGTGGTGATGGTGGTGGTGGTGGTGGAGGTGGAGGTGGTGGTGGTGGTGGTGGAGGTGGTGGTGGTGGTGGTGGTGATGGTGGTTGTGGTGGTGATGGTGTTGATGGTGGTGGAGGTGGTGGAGGTTGTGGTGGTGGTGGTGGTGATGGTGGTGATGGTGGTGGTGGTGGAGGTGGTGGTGATTGTGGTGGTGGTGCTCGTGGTGGTGGTTGGAGGTCGTGATGGTGGTGGTGGTGGAGGTGGTGTTTGAGTTGGTGGTGATGGTGGTGGTGGTGGAGGTGGTGATGGTGATGGTGGTGATGGTGGTGATGGTGGTGATGGTGGTGGTGGTGGAGGTGGTGATGGTAGTGGTGGTGGTGGTGGTGATGGTGGTGATGGTGGTGATGGTGGTGATGGTGGTGGTGGTGGAGGTGGTGATGGTAGTGGTGGTGGTGGTGGTGGTGATGGTGGTGGTGGTGATGGTGGTGATGGTGGTGGTGGAGGTGGTGATGGTAGTGGTGGTTGTGGTGATGGTGGTGGTGGAGGTGGTGATGGTAGTGGTGGTGGTGGTGATGGTGGTGATGGTGGTGGTGGTGGTGATGGTGGTGATGGTGGTGGTGGTGGTGATGGTGGTGATGGTGATGGTGGTGATGGTGGTGGTGGTGGTGGTGATGGTGGTGATGGTGGTGGTGGTGGTGGTGATGGTGGTGATGGTGATAGTGGTGATGGTGGTGATGGTGGTGGTGGTGGAGGTGGTGATGGTAGTGGTGGTGGTGGTGATGGTGGTGGTGGTGATGGTGGTGATGGTGGTGGTAATGATGGTGATGGTGGTGGAGGTGGTGGTGGTGGTGATGGTGGTTGTGGTGGTGATAGTGTTGATGATGGTGGAGGTGGTGGAGGTTGTGGTGGTGGTGGTGGTGGAGGTGGTGAGGGTGGTGGTGGAGGTCATGGTGATGGTGGTGATGGTGGTGGTGATGGTGGTGGTGGTTGGAGGTTGTGATGGTGGTGGTGGAGGTGGTGGTGGTGGAGGTGGTGATGGTGGTGGTGGAGGTCATGGTGATGGTGGTGATGGTGGTGGTGATGGTGGTGGTGGTTGGAGGTTGTGATGGTGGTGGTGGAGGTGGTGGTGGTGGAGGTGGTGATGGTGGTGGTGGAGGTCATGGTGATGGTGGTGATGGTGGTGGTGATGGTGGTGATGGTTGGAGGTTGTGATGGTGGTGGTGGAGGTGATGGCTCACTGCGCTAACCGCTGCACCACCGGAGGGGTAAGAGGGGAGAGGGGTGAGGCGGGGGGAGGGGTGAGGCGGGGGGTTGGGGTTGGGGGGGAGGGGTGAGAGTGGGGGGTAAGAGGGGGGAGGGGTGAGAGGGGGGAGGGGTGAGGCGGGGGGAGGGGTGAGGCGGGGGGTTGGGGGGAGGGGGGAGGGGTGAGAGGGGGGGGGTGAGAGGGGGGGAGCTATTGTTGTGACTGTGACGTCGCCGGAAATGGCCGATGTGGTTGGTGGAGGAAATGAGTTTGGGGGGAGATTGGGGGTTGGATAGGGGGAGGGGGGAGGGGGGAGGGGGGGTGGGGGAGGGGGGGTGGGGAAGGGGGGGAGGGGCGAGGGGGGGGGAAGGAAATGGGCGGGGCTGGCGCTATGCTAATGACAGTGGGTGGGGCAAATTTCGATTTAAAGCTTCTTTCGTGACTGCAGCAGGGATTCATCTTCTTGGTTCTTTCGGTAAAGTCACGTAGAAGGGAAATAATGAAATAATAAAAAAGTAAAACATAATAAAATAATAATAAAAAACATAATAAAATAATGAAATAAACTTAGCAAAATAATAAAATAACACATAATAAAATAATAAAAATAAAACATAATAAAATAATAAAAATAAAACATAATAAAATAATTAAATAAACTTAGCAAAATAATAAAATAACACATAATAAAATAATAAAAATAAAACGTTATAAAATAATAAAAGTAAAAAAGTAATAAAATAATAAAAATAAAACATAATAAAATAATTCTCACGACGTTTCGGCCACAACGCAAGCAGCCGTCCTCAGGTGAAGACCAGGTCTGTCTCGGAGACAGCGTCTGAGTGGGTGGGGGCCTGGCTTGGAATCGCTCTAATAAATTATGCTAATGAGTGAGGGGGGCGGGGCTGGTTATGCTAATGAGTGAGAGGGCGGGGCTAGTTATGCTAATGAGTGAGGGGGGCGGGGCTGGTTATGCTAATGAGTGAGGGGGGCGGGGCTGGTTATGCTAATGAGTGAGGGGGCGGGGCTGGTCATGCTAATGAGTGAGGGGGCGGGGCTGGTTATGCTAATGAGTGAGGGGGGCGGGGCTGGTTATGCTAATGAGTGAGGGGGCGGGGCTGGTTATGCTAATGAGTGAGGGGGGCGGGGCTGGTTATGCTAATGAGTGAGGGGGGCGGGGCTGGCTATGTTAATGAGTCAGAAGGGGGCGTGTCTAGCTAGACTAATGATCAACAGAGGGGCGTGTCTAGATATGCAAATGATCAACAGAGGGGCGTGTCTAGCTATGCTAATTATCAGGAAGGGGTGTGGCTAGCTATGCTAATGATCAAGAAGGGGGCGTGTCTAGCTATGCTAATGATCAAGAGGGGGGGCGTGTCTAGCTATGCTAATGACCAAGAAGGGGGCGTGTCTAGATATGCTAATGAGCATCTATAAAGGTGAGGGCAGTGATTGAGGCAACTTTCAATGTCTCGTGGAACGCGTCGAGGGACAGCCAAAGCCTCAAGAAAGTGAACTTGGAACTCGCCGCGTCGCTACGCGCTGTATTTATTATCAGGTTAGTAACTCACTACACATATACATAGAGTCTGTGGGTCTCTGTGTGGTGAGTCTGTGGGTCTCTGTGTGGTGGTGATGAGTCTATGGGACTCTGTGTGGTGGTGAGTCTATGGGTCTCTGTATGGTGATGAGTCTTTGGGTCCCTGTGTAGTGGTGGTGAGTCTATGGGTCTCTGTGTGGTGGTGAGTCTGTGGGTCTCTGTGTGGTGGTGAGTCTGTGGGTCTCTCTGTGGTGGTGGTGAGTCTATGGGTCTATGTGTGGTGGTGAGTCTGTGGGTCTCTGTTGTGGTGGTGGTGAGTCTATGGGTCTCTGTGTGGTGGTGAGTCTATGGGTCTCTGTGTGGTGGTGAGTCTATGGGTATCTGTGTGGTGGTGAGTCTATGGGTATCTGTGTGGTGGTGAGTCTATGGGTCTCTGTGTGGTGGTGAGTCTGTGGGTCTCTGTGTGGTGGTGGTGAGTCTGTGGGTCTCTGTGTGGTGGTGAGTCTGTGGGTATCTGTGTGGTGGTGGTGAGTCTGTGGGTCTCTGTGTGGTGGTGAGTCTATGGATCTCTGCGTGGTGGTGAGTCTATGGGTCTGTGTGGTGATGAGTCTATGGGTCTCTGTGTGGTGGTGAGTCTATGGGTCTCTGTGTGGTGGTGAGTCTATGGGTCTCTGTGTGGTGGTCAGTTTATGGGTCTCTGTTTGGTGGTGAGTCTGTGGGTCTCTGTGTGGTGGTGAGTCTGTGGGTCTCTGTGTGATGAGTCTATGGGTCTCTGTGTGGTGGTGAGTCTATGGGTCTCTGTGTGATGAGTCTATGGGTCTCTGTGTGGTGGTGAGTCTATGGGTCTCTGTGTGATGAGTCTATGGGTCTCTGTGTGGTGGTGAGTCTATGGGTCTCTGTGTGGTGATGAGTCTATGGGTCTCTGTGTGGTGATGAGTCTATGGGTCTCTGTGTGGTGGTAGTGAGTCTATGGGTCTCTGTGTGGTGGTGAGTCTATGGGTCTCTGTGTGGTGGTGGTGAGTCTATGGGTCTCTGTGTGGTGGTCAGTTTATGGGTCTCTGTTTGGTGGTGAGTCTGTGGGTCTCTGTGTGGTGGTGAGTCTGTGGGTATCTGTGTGGTGGTGGTGGTGAGTCTATGGGTCTCTGTGTGGTGGTCAGTTTATGGGTCTCTGTTTGGTGGTGAGTCTGTGGGTCTCTGTGTGGTGGTGAGTCTGTGGGTATCTGTGTGGTGGTGGTGAGTCTGTGGGTCTCTGTGTGGTGGTGAGTCTATGGGTCTCTGTGTGATGAGTCTGTGTGTCTCTGTGTGGTGGTGAGTCTATGGGTCTCTGTGTGGTGGTGGTGGTGAGTATATGGGTCTCTGTGTGGTGATGAGTCTATGGGTCTCTGTGTGGTGATGAGTATATGGGTCTCTGTGTGGTGGTGAGTCTATGGATCTCTGTGTGGTGGTGAGTCTATGGGTTTCTGTGTGGTGGTGAATCTATGGGTCTCTGTGTGGTGGTGAGTCTATGGATCTCTGTGTGGTGGTGAGTCTATGGGTCTCTGTGTGGTGGTTGAGTCTATGGGTCTCTGTGTGGTGGGGGTGAGTCTATGGGTCTCTGTGTGGTGGTGAGTCTATGGGTCTCTGTGTGGTGGTGAGTCTATGGGTCTCTGTGTGGTGGTTGAGTCTATGGTCTCTGTGTGGTGGTCAATCTATGGATCTCTGTGTGGTAGTGAGTCTATGGGTCTGTGTGTGGTGGTGGTGAGTCTATGGGTCTCTGTGTAGTGGTGAGTATAAGGGTCTCTGTGTGGTGATGAGTCTATGGATCTCTGTGTGGTGGTGAGTCTAAGGGTCTCTGTGTGGTGGTGAGTCTGTGGGTTTCTGTGTAGTGGTGAGTCTATGGGTCTCTGTGTAGTGGTGAGTCTATGGGTATCTGTGTGGTGATGAGTCTATGGATCTCTGTGTGGTGGTGAGTCTGTGGGTCCCTGTGTGGTGGTGAGTCTATGGGTCTCTGTGTGGTGGTGAGTCTATGGGTCTCTGTGTGGTGGTGAGTCTATGGGTGTCTGTGTGGTGGTGAGTCTATGGGTCTCTGTGTGGTGGTGAGTCTATGGGTCTCTGTGTGGTGGTGAGTCTATGGGTCTCTGTGTGGTGGTGAGTCTATGGGTCTCTGTGTGGTGGTCAGTCTATGGGTCTCTGTGTGGTGGTGAGTCTATGGGTCTCTGTGTGGTGGTGAGTCTGTGGGTCCCTGTGTGGTGGTGAGTCTATGGGTCTCTGTGTAGTGGTGAGTCTAAGGGTCTCTGTGTGGTGGTGAGTCTGTGGGTCTCTGTGTGGTGGTGAGACTATGGGTCTCTGTGTGGTGTTGAGTCTATGGGTATCTGTGTGATGGTGAGTCTATGGGTCTCTGTGTGGTGGTGAGTCTATGGGTCTCTGTGTGGTGGTCAGTCTATGGGTCTCTGTGTGGTGGTGAGTCCTATGGTCTCTGTGTGGTGATGAGTCTATGGATCTCTGTGTGGTGGTGAGTCTGTGGGTCTCTGTGTGGTGGTGAGTCTATGGGTCTCTGTGTAGTGGTGAGTCTAAGGGTCTCTGTGTGGTGGTGAGTCTGTGGGTCTCTGTGTGGTGGTGAGTCTATGGGTTTCTGTGTAGAGGTGAGTCTATGGGTCTCTGTGTGGTGGTGAGTCTATGGGTATCTGTGTGGTGGTGAGTCTATGGGTATCTGTGTGGTGGTGAGTCTATGGGTCTCTGTGTGGTGGTGAGTCTATGGGTCTCTATGTGGTGGTGAGTCTATGGGAATCTGTGTGGTGATGAGTCTATGGGTCTCTGTGTGGTGATGAGTCTATGGGTCTCTGTGTGGTGGTGAGTCTATGGGTCTCTGTGTGGTGGTGAGTCTATGGGTATCTGTGTGGTGGTGAGTCTATGGGTCTCTGTGTGGTGGTGAGTCTATGGGTATCTGTGTGGTGGTGAGTCTATGGGTTCCTGTGTGGTGATGAGTCTATGGGTCTCTGTGTGGTGGTAGTGAGTCTATGGGTCTCTGTGTGGTGATGAGTCTATGGATCTCTGTGTGGTGGTGAGTCTGTGGGTCCCTGTGTGGTGGTGAGTCTATGGGTCTCTGTGTAGTGGTGAGTATAAGGGTCTCTGTGTGGTGATGAGTCTATGGATCTCTGTGTGGTGGTGAGTCTGTGGGTCCCTGTGTGGTGGTGAGTCTGTGGGTTTCTGTGTAGTGGTGAGTCTATGGGTCTCTGTGTGGTGGTGAGTCTATGGGTATCTGTGTGGTGATGAGTCTATGGATCTCTGTGTGGTGGTGAGTCTGTGGGTCCCTGTGTGGTGGTGAGTCTATGGGTCTCTGTGTAGTGGTGAGTCTAAGGGTCTCTGTGTGGTGGTGAGTCTGTGGGTCTCTGTGTGGTGGTGAGACTATGGGTATCTGTGTGCTGGTGAGTCTATGGGTCTCTGTGTGGTGGTGAGTTTATGGGTCTCTGTGTGGTGGTGAGTCTATGGGTATCTGTGTGATGGTGAGTCTATGGGTCTCTGTGTGGTGGTGAGTCTATGGGTCTCTGTGTAGTGGTGAGTCTAAGGGTCTCTGTGTGGTGGTGAGTCTGTGGGTCTCTGTGTGGTGGTGAGACTATGGGTCTCTGTGTGGTGTTGAGTCTATGGGTATCTGTGTGATGGTGAGTCTATGGGTCTCTGTGTGGTGGTGAGTCTATGGGTCTCTGTGTGGTGGTCAGTCTATGGGTCTCTGTGTGGTGGTGAGTCTATGGGTCTCTGTGTGGTGATGAGTCTATGGATCTCTGTGTGGTGGTGAGTCTGTGGGTCTCTGTGTGGTGGTGAGTCTATGGGTCTCTGTGTAGTGGTGAGTCTAAGGGTCTCTGTGTGGTGGTGAGTCTGTGGGTCTCTGTGTGGTGGTGAGTCTATGGGTTTCTGTGTAGAGGTGAGTCTATGGGTCTCTGTGTGGTGGTGAGTCTATGGGTATCTGTGTGGTGGTGAGTCTATGGGTATCTGTGTGGTGGTGAGTCTATGGGTCTCTGTGTGGTGGTGAGTCTATGGGTCTCTATGTGGTGGTGAGTCTATGGGAATCTGTGTGGTGATGAGTCTATGGGTCTCTGTGTGGTGATGAGTCTATGGGTCTCTGTGTGGTGGTGAGTCTATGGGTCTCTGTGTGGTGGTGAGTCTATGGGTATCTGTGTGGTGGTGAGTCTATGGGTCTCTGTGTGGTGGTGAGTCTATGGGTATCTGTGTGGTGGTGAGTCTATGGGTTCCTGTGTGGTGGTGAGTCTATGGGTCTCTGTGTGGTGGTGAGTCTATGGGTCTCTGTGTGGTGATGAGTCTATGGATCTCTGTGTGGTGGTGAGTCTGTGGGTCCCTGTGTGGTGGTGAGTCTATGGGTCTCTGTGTAGTGGTGAGTATAAGGGTCTCTGTGTGGTGATGAGTCTATGGATCTCTGTGTGGTGGTGAGTCTGTGGGTCCCTGTGTGGTGGTGAGTCTGTGGGTTTCTGTGTAGTGGTGAGTCTATGGGTCTCTGTGTGGTGGTGAGTCTATGGGTATCTGTGTGGTGATGAGTCTATGGATCTCTGTGTGGTGGTGAGTCTGTGGGTCCCTGTGTGGTGGTGAGTCTATGGGTCTCTGTGTAGTGGTGAGTCTAAGGGTCTCTGTGTGGTGGTGAGTCTGTGGGTCTCTGTGTGGTGGTGAGACTATGGGTATCTGTGTGCTGGTGAGTCTATGGGTCTCTGTGTGGTGGTGAGTCTATGGGTCTCTGTGTGGTGGTGAGTCTATGGGTATCTGTGTGGTGGTGAGTCTATGGGTCTCTGTGTGGTGGTGAGTCTATGGGTCTCTGTGTGGTGGTGAGTCTATGGGTCTCTGTGTGGTGGTGAGTCTATGGGTCTCTGTGTGGTGGTGAGTCTATGGTTCTGTGTGTGGTGGTGAGTCTATGGGTTCTGTGTGGTGGTGAGTCTATGGGTCTCTGTGTGGTGGTAGTGAGTCTATGGGTCTCTGTGTGGTGATGAGTCTATGGATCTCTGTGTGGTGGTGAGTCTGTGGGTCCCTGTGTGGTGGTGAGTCTATGGGTCTCTGTGTAGTGGTGAGTATAAGGGTCTCTGTGTGGTGATGAGTCTATGGATCTCTGTGTGGTGGTGAGTCTGTGGGTCCCTGTGTGGTGGTGAGTCTGTGGGTTTCTGTGTAGTGGTGAGTCTATGGGTCTCTGTGTGGTGGTGAGTCTATGGGTATCTGTGTGGTGATGAGTCTATGGATCTCTGTGTGGTGGTGAGTCTGTGGGTCCCTGTGTGGTGGTGAGTCTATGGGTCTCTGTGTAGTGGTGAGTCTAAGGGTCTCTGTGTGGTGGTGAGTCTGTGGGTCTCTGTGTGGTGGTGAGACTATGGGTATCTGTGTGCTGGTGAGTCTATGGGTCTCTGTGTGGTGGTGAGTTTATGGGTCTCTGTGTGGTGGTGAGTCTATGGGTATCTGTGTGATGGTGAGTCTATGGGTCTCTGTGTGGTGGTGAGTCTATGGGTCTCTGTGTAGTGGTGAGTCTAAGGGTCTCTGTGTGGTGGTGAGTCTGTGGGTCTCTGTGTGGTGGTGAGACTATGGGTCTCTGTGTGGTGTTGAGTCTATGGGTATCTGTGTGATGGTGAGTCTATGGGTCTCTGTGTGGTGGTGAGTCTATGGGTCTCTGTGTGGTGGTCAGTCTATGGGTCTCTGTGTGGTGGTGAGTCTATGGGTCTCTGTGTGGTGATGAGTCTATGGATCTCTGTGTGGTGGTGAGTCTGTGGGTCTCTGTGTGGTGGTGAGTCTATGGGTCTCTGTGTAGTGGTGAGTCTAAGGGTCTCTGTGTGGTGGTGAGTCTGTGGGTCTCTGTGTGGTGGTGAGTCTATGGGTTTCTGTGTAGAGGTGAGTCTATGGGTCTCTGTGTGGTGGTGAGTCTATGGGTATCTGTGTGGTGGTGAGTCTATGGGTATCTGTGTGGTGGTGAGTCTATGGGTCTCTGTGTGGTGGTGAGTCTATGGGTCTCTATGTGGTGGTGAGTCTATGGGAATCTGTGTGGTGATGAGTCTATGGGTCTCTGTGTGGTGATGAGTCTATGGGTCTCTGTGTGGTGGTGAGTCTATGGGTCTCTGTGTGGTGGTGAGTCTATGGGTATCTGTGTGGTGGTGAGTCTATGGGTCTCTGTGTGGTGGTGAGTCTATGGGTATCTGTGTGGTGGTGAGTCTATGGGTTCCTGTGTGGTGGTGAGTCTATGGGTCTCTGTGTGGTGGTGAGTCTATGGGTCTCTGTGTGGTGATGAGTCTATGGATCTCTGTGTGGTGGTGAGTCTGTGGGTCCCTGTGTGGTGGTGAGTCTATGGGTCTCTGTGTAGTGGTGAGTATAAGGGTCTCTGTGTGGTGATGAGTCTATGGATCTCTGTGTGGTGGTGAGTCTGTGGGTCCCTGTGTGGTGGTGAGTCTGTGGGTTTCTGTGTAGTGGTGAGTCTATGGGTCTCTGTGTGGTGGTGAGTCTATGGGTATCTGTGTGGTGATGAGTCTATGGATCTCTGTGTGGTGGTGAGTCTGTGGGTCCCTGTGTGGTGGTGAGTCTATGGGTCTCTGTGTAGTGGTGAGTCTAAGGGTCTCTGTGTGGTGGTGAGTCTGTGGGTCTCTGTGTGGTGGTGAGACTATGGGTATCTGTGTGCTGGTGAGTCTATGGGTCTCTGTGTGGTGGTGAGTCTATGGGTCTCTGTGTGGTGGTGAGTCTATGGGTATCTGTGTGATGGTGAGTCTATGGGTCTCTGTGTGGTGGTGAGTCTATGGGTCTCTGTGTGGTGGTCAGTCTATGGGTCTCTGTGTGGTGGTGAGTCTATGGGTCTCTGTGTGGTGAAGAGTCTATGGATCTCTGTGTGGTGGTGAGTCTGTGGGTCTCTGTGTGGTGGTGAGTCTATGGGTCTCTGTGTAGTGGTGAGTCTAAGGGTCTCTGTGTGGTGGTGAGTCTGTGGGTCTCTCTGTGGTGGTGAGTCTATGGGTATCTGTGTGGTGGTGAGTCTATGGATATCTGTGTGGTGGTGATTCTATGGGTTTCTGTGTGGTGGTGAGTCTATGGGAATCTGTGTGGTGATGAGTCTATGGGTCTCTGTGTGGTGATGAGTCTATGGGTCTCTGTGTGGTGGTGAGTCTATGGGTCTCTGTGTGGTGGTGAGTCTATGGGTATCTGTGTGGTGGTGAGTCTATGGGTCTCTGTGTGGTGGTGAGTCTATGGGTATCTGTGTGGTGGTGAGTCTATGGGTCTCTGTGTGGTGGTGAGTCTATGGGTCTCTGTGTGGTGGTGAGTCTATGGGTCTCTGTGTGGTGGTGGTGAGTCTATGGGTCTCTTTGTGGTGGTGGTGAGTCTATGGGTCTCTGTGTGGTGGTCAGTCTATGGGTTTCTGTGTGGTGGTGGGTCTATGGGTCTCTGTGTGGTGATGAGTCGATGGGTCCCTGTGTGGTGATGAGTCGATGGGTCTCTGTGTGTCTCTCTCACCGTGTCTCTCCCCGTGTCTTTCTCCACGTGTTTCTCTCCCAGTGTCTCTCCCTCCGTTTCTCTCTCCCCGTGTCTCTCTCTCCGTGTCTCTCCCCGTGTCTCTCTCCCCGTGTCTGTCTCCGTGTTTCTCTCCCCGTGTCTCTCTCACCGTGTCTCTCACCACGTGTCTCTCTCCCGTGTCTCTCTCCCCGTGTCTCTCTCCCCGTGTCTCACCCCGTGTCTCTCTCTCCTTGTCTCTCTCTCCCCGTGTGTCTCTCCCCGTGTCTCTCTCCGTGTCTCTCTCACCACGTGTCTCTCTCCCCGTGTCTCTCTCCCCGTGTCTCTCTCTGTGTCTCTCTCCCCGTGTCTGTCTCTCCCCGTGTCTCTCTCCCCCGTGTCTCGCTCCCCGTGTCTCTCTCTCTGTGTCGCTCTACCCGTGTCTCTCTCCCCGTGTTTCTCCCTGTGTCTCTCTCTCCGTGTCTCTCCCCGTGTCTCCCACCACGTGTCTCTCTCCCCGTGTCTCTCCCCGTGTCTCTCCCCCCATGTCTCTCTCCCCGTTTCTCTCTCCCCGTTTCTCTCTCCCCGTGTCTCTCTCCCCGTGTCTCTCTCCCCGTGTCTCTCTCACCACGTGTCTCTCTCCCCGTGTCTATCACCGTGTCTCTCTCCCCGTGTCTCACCACGTGTCTTTCTCACCACGTGTCTCTCCCCGTGTCTCTCTCACCACGTGTATCTCTCACCACGTGTCTCACCACGTGTCTCTCTCACCACGTGTCTCACCACGTGTCTCACCACGTGTCTCTCTCTCTCATCACGTGTCTCTCTCACCACGTGTCTCACCACGTGTCTCTCTCACCACGTGTCTCTCTCTCCCCGTGTCTCTCTCTCCCCGTGTCTCTCTCTCCCCGTGTCTCTCTCTCCCCGTGTCTCTCTCTCCCCGTGTCTCTCTCCCCCCGTGTCTCTCTCTCCCGGTCTCTCTCCGTGTCTCTCTCTCCCCGTGTCTCTCTCTCCCCGTGTCTCTCTCACCACGTGTCTCTCTCACCACGTGTCTCTCTCACCACGTGTCTCTATCACCACGTGTCTCTCACACCACGTGTCTCTCCCCGTGTCTCTCTCCCCGTGTCTCTCACACCACGTGTCTCTCTCTCACCGTGTGTCTCTCTCACCACGTGTCTCTCACACCACGTGTCTCTCTCCCCCCGTGTCTCTCTCCCCCGCGTCTCTCTCCCCGTGTCTCTCTCCCCGTGTCTCTCTCACCACGTGTCTCTCTCTCTCACCACGTGTCTCTCTCTCACCACGTGTCTCTCTCACCACGTGTCTCACCACGTGTCTCACCACGTGTCTCTCTCACCACGTGTCTCACCACGTGTCTCACAACGTGTCTCACCACGTGTCTCACCACGTGTCTCTCCCACCACGTGTCTCTCTCACCACGTGTCTCACCCCGTGTCTCTCTCACCACGTGTCTCTCTCCTCACCACGTGTCTCTCTCACCACGTGTCTCTCTCACCACGTGTCTCTCACACCACGTGTCTCTCTCCCCGTGTGTCTCTATCCGTGTGTCTCTCTCCCCGTGTGTCTCTCTCCCCGTGTGTCTCACCACGTGTCTCTCTCCCCGTGTCTCTCTCCCCCCGTGTCTCTCTCACCACGTGTCTCTCTCACCACGTGTCCCTCTCCCCGTGTCCCTTTCCCCGTGTCTCTCTCCCGTGTCTCTCTCTCCGTGTCTCTCACTCTCCCCGTGTCTCTCTCCACGTGTCTCTCTCCCCGTGTCTCTCTCACCACGTGTCTCACTCACCACGTGTTTCTCTCCCCACGTGTCTCTCTCACCACGTGTCTCACCACGTGTCTCTCTCACCACGTGTCTCACCACGTGTCTCACCACGTGTCTCACCACGTGTCTCTCTCACCACGTGTCTCTCTCACCACGTGTCTCTCTCACCACGTGTCTCACCACGTGTCTCACCACGTGTCTCTCTCTCTCACCACGTGTCTCACCACGTGTCTCACCACGTGTCTCACCACGTGTCTCACCACGTACTCTCTACTAGAGACCCATGGGAGACTTTGGCCTGCTGGGCTCTCTGCTGGACTCAGCCCAGGAGCACTCCACTGCCGTGGGCCGCGTGTGGCTCTCCGTGCTCTTCGTGCTGCGCATCCTCGTGCTCACCGCCGGCGCAGACCAGGTGAGAGGGGGGGAGTGTCCGTGACGTCACAACGGGGGGCGTGTCCGTGACGTCACAATGAGGGGGCGTGTCCGTGACGTCACAATCCTGGTCCCGCCCACCCGCAGGTGTGGGGCGACGAGCAGTCGGACTTCAGCTGCAACACGCAGCAGCCGGGCTGCGAGAACGTGTGCTACGACTCGTGACGTCACGACGCTGGCCCCGCCCCCTCCCTGTGACGTCACAATGCTTGGCTCCGCCCCCCCGCAGGTGTGGGGCGACGAGCAGTCGGACTTCAGCTGCAACACGCAGCAGCCGGGCTGCGAGAACGTGTGCTACGACTCGTGACGTCACGACGCTGGCCCCGCCCCCTCCCTGTGACGTCACAATGCTTGGCTCCGCCCCCCCGCAGGTGTGGGGCGACGAGCAGTCGGACTTCAGCTGCAACACGCAGCAGCCGGGCTGCGAGAACGTGTGCTACGACACGGCGTTCCCCATCTCGCACGTGCGCTACTGGGGCCTGCAGGTCATCGCCGTCTCCACGCCCGCACTTGCCTACCTGGGGCACGTGCTGCACGTGGTCAGGCAGGTCAGGTGGTGCGCATACACACAGACACACAAACACACACACAGACACACACACATAGTGTACACACACACAGACACACACAGACACACACACATAGTGTACACACACACAGACACACACAGACACACACACATAGTGTACACACACAGACATACACACACACACAGACACACACAGACACACACACATAGTGTACACACACACACAGACACACACTCGCCTACCTGGGGCACGTGCTGCACGTGGTCAGGCAGATGAGGTGGCGTGTGTGTGCACGCAGAGAGACACACATAGTATACACACACATAGTGTACACACACACACGCAGACACACACACACGCAGACACACACACACATAGACACACGCACAGACACACACACACGGACACACACACACAGATACACACACACAGACACACACAGACACAGACACACACACATCGCATAAACACATACACACACACCTATACACAGAGACACACACACAAAAACACACACACACAGACACACACACATCGCATAAACACAGACACACACAGACACACACACAGACACACACCACACACACACCGCACACACCACCACCTCCCCACCGTCTGTGACCTCACAATGGGCAGCGTCCGTGACCTCACAACCGGCCATATCCACCCATCGTATCGACCCATGCATTGTATCTGTTGTTCGTGTCTATCCATCCGTCGTATCTCTCCATTGTATCTCTCCATCGCATCTCTCCATCGCATCTCTCCATCGCATCTCTCCATCGCATCTCTCCATCGCATCTCTCCATCGCATCTGTCCGTCGTACCCATCCCACGTCGTATCCTCCTCCCCCCCGCCCCCCCCTGCCCCCCCCCACGTGTCTCTCCACACGTGTCTCACACGTGTCTCTCTCTTGCCACGTGTCTCACCACGTCTCTACCCACGTGTCTATCTCACCACGTGTCTATCTCACCACGTGTCTCTCTCACCACGTGTCTCTCTTACCACGTGTCTTCTCACACGTGTCTCTCTCTTGCCACGTGTCTCACCACGTCTTACCCACTGTCTATCTCACCACGTGTCTTCTCACCACGTGTCTCTCTCACCACGTGTCTCTCTTACCACGTGTCTCTCTCCATGCCCCACGTGTCTCTCACTTCCCACGTGTCTCACCACGTCTCACCACGTGTCTCTCTCACCACGTGTCTCTCTTACCACGTGTCTCTCTCACCACGTGTCTCTCTCTCCACGTGTCTCACCACTCTCTACCCACGTGCTCTCCCCGGCTCCTCACCACGTGTCTCTCTCACCACGTGTCTCTCTTACCACGTGTCTTCTCACCACGTGCCTCTCACCACGTGTCCCTCTCACCACGGTCTCACCACGTTCTGACCACGTGCTCTCACCACGTGTCTATCTCACCACGTGTCTCTCTCACCACGTGTCTCTCTTACCA
>WFAB01002391.1:20000-41372 GCA_018977245.1 Lethenteron camtschaticum | reverse complement strand
TAGTGTATAGCGTAGTGTAGTGTGTAGTGTAGAGCATAGTGTATAGTGTGTTGTGTAGTGTATAGTGTAGTGTATAGCGTAGTGTAGTGTGTAGTGTAGTGTGTAGTGTAGTGTAGTGTATAGTGTAGTGTAGTGTATAGTGTAGTGTAGTGTGTAGTGTAGTGTGTAGCGTAGGTGTAGTGTGTAGTGTAGTGTGTAGTGTAGTGTATAGCGTAGTGTAGTGTGTAGTGTAGAGCATAGTGTATAGTGTGTTGTGTAGTGTATAGTGTAGTGTATAGTAGTGTGTAGTGTAGTGTGTAGTGTAGTGTAGTGTATAGTGTAGTGTAGTGTATAGTGTAGTGTAGTGTGTAGTGTAGTGTGTAGTGTAGTGTGTAGTGTAGTGTGTAGTGTAGTGTATAGCGTAGTGTAGTGTGTAGTGTAGAGCATAGTGTATATGTGTTGTGTAGTGTATAGTGTAGTGTATAGNGTAGTGTAGTGTGTAGTGTAGAACATAGTGTAGTGTGTAGTGTAGTGTATAGTGTAGTGTATAGCGTAGTGTAGTGTGTAGTGTAGTGTGTAGTGTATAGTGTATAGTGTAGTGTAGTGTGTAGTGTAGTGTGTAGCGTAGTGTAGTGTGTAGTGTAGTGTGTAGTGTAGTGTATAGCGTAGTGTAGTGTGTAGTGTAGAGCATAGTGTATAGTGTGTTGTGTAGTGTATAGTGTAGTGTATAGNAGTGTGTAGTGTAGTGTGTAGTGTAGTGTAGTGTATAGTGTAGTGTAGTGTATAGTGTAGTGTAGTGTGTAGTGTAGTGTGTAGCGTAGGTGTAGTGTGTAGTGTAGTGTGTAGTGTAGTGTATAGCGGTGTAGTGTGTAGTGTAGAGCATAGTGTATAGTGTGTTGTGTAGTGTATAGTGTAGTGTATATAGTGTAGTGTGTAGTGTAGTGTGTAGTAGTGTATACGGTGTAGTGTATAGTGTAGTGTAGTGTGTATCTGCGGTGTGTATAGTGTAGTGTGTAGTGTAGTGTGTAGTGTAGTGTATAGCGTAGTGTAGTGTGTAGTGTAGAGCATAGTGTATAGTGTGTTGTGTGTGTATAGTGTAGTGTATAGCGTAGTGTAGTGTGTAGTGTAGAGCATAGCGTTTGCCTTACGGAGGGGTTCCACATCTGCCGCTAAAGGAGGAGAGAGAAATTGACCTCTGCATTCTAGATTTGAAGCTTTCGTGACTGCAAGGATTCATATTCTTAGTTCTTACGGTAAAGTCACGTAGGTAAATAAGTATTACCCGTAAAAACAAAGTTTTTCACTCTAAATCCTTTATATGCGTGGCGGCTAGAGTCCTCTCGTCCTCTGGCTGGAGATGGCTGCCACCTATGGGTCAGATGATTGTCTGCAGTATTAAGCAATTGGTAATTAAATATTTTATTTGTTTTCCCTAAACAGTGTAAAATTTTGGAATGTTTTTCACGAACATTAATTGTCACGCACAACGAGTCTGTGTGCAAAATTTCAGCTCGATTGGATCACGGGAAGTGGGTTAAAAAACGAGCGAAAGATTTTCACGGGCGTAAGCAAGCAAGCAAGTGAACTTAATATAAAGGATTTAAAAATGAAATTAAAATTAATTTTTATTTAATTGTTATTAATTTAATTTCATTTTTTACCTACGTGACTTTACTGAAAGAACTAAGAATATATTGACCTATGCAGTTTGCGTCCGGCGGGTCGGCAAAGGGTCCTTAAAATGCCGCGCCCGGACACAGTTCGTGGTACAGAGTGCCGTCTTTGGGAAGCGCTCTTCATTTAAAGCTTTCGTGACTGCAGGGATTCATCTTCTTGGTTCTTTCTGTAAAGTCATCACGTAGAAGGGAAGTAATAAAATAATAAAAATAAAACATAATAAAATAATTCTCACGACGTTTCGGCCACAACGCAAGCAGCCGTCCTCAGGTGGAGAACAGGTCTGTCGAGGAGACAGAAACTCCTCAGGTGGAGAACAGACCTGTTCTCCACCTGAGGACAGCTACTTGCGTTGTGGCCGAAACGTCGTGAGAATTATTTTATTATGTTTTATTTTTATTATTTTATTACTTCTATTCTACGTGACTTTACCGAAAGAACCAAGAAGAAGCGCTCTTCAGTCTCATTGTCGCGGGGAATCTACGATCCCACGCAACGCAAGGAATCATGCTTACATTAACCACAATACTTGCAGTCAAATGCGAACAAAAAACTACAATACTCGAATAATTTATGCATTGTCCTTGAAACTGATTGGTCCACACCAAAGACAGCTTTCTTTAGAGCCTAGTCTCATATGGTGTTCGACCAGATGACGCCAAAAGGCGCACAGTTCAAAGACAACGCAATACCAGAGTAATGAGAGCTCGGGGTGAGCAGCTACATCATGGGACCTCCTTTGCCAGTAGCAAAATAGACTAATAGGGGTTTTCCCCTTTTTTCTGGCAACAAAACTGACACCTTTTGCAAGGAATCATGTTTACATTAACCACAACACTTGCAGTCAAATGCAAACAAAAAACAATACTCTCATACATCATCTTGGTTCTTTCGGCAAAGTCACGTAGAAGGGAAATAATAAAAGAAAAATATATTATTTTATTATTTCCTTCTACGTGACTTTACCGAAAGAACCAAGATGATGAATCCCTGCAGTCACGAAAGCTTTAAATTGAAATTTAATACTCTGATAATTTGTGCGTTGTCCTTGAAACTGATTGGTCCACACCAGAGACAGCTTTCTTTGGAGCCTAGTCTCATACGGTGTTCGACCAGATGACGCATGTGTAGTGCCGTAGATGGGCCACACTTACCGGCAGTAGTAGATGAGGTCCATCTGCAAGGGTGCCCCGTACCACCAGTTTCTAGGCTACCCGGCCGGGTACAGGTACGGGTACCCATTTGCGACCCTGGTGCGGCCGGGTACGAGTAGGCCGTGAGTCACTGGTGAGTCACTGTTGTCACTCATTTCCCAACGTCTTGTCTCTTCTCACAATTCAAGTGCCTAGAATCAACTCACCCGCGCCTGCAACATGGCTTCATCCCAGAGGTCGCAATCGGGTACACGATACCCGTACCCTACCCGGTACCCGGCTGGGTACGGGTAGGGTACGGGTACCCAATTACGACCCTGGTGCGGCCGGGTACAGGTACGGGTAAGGAATCAAAACCCATTTGCGACCTCTGGCATGGCATCGCATTTAGACAATAACAACTCCCGGCCAATCAGCGCCCTGCGTCCTTAATCGCCCCCTACCACCGCATTTAGACAATAACAACTCCGGCCAATCAGCGCCCTGCGTCCTTAATCGCCCCCTACCACCGCATTTAGACAATAACAACTCACCAGCCAATCAGCGCCCTGCATCCTGAATCGCCCCCTACCACCGCATTTAAACAATAACAACTCCCCGGCCAATCGGCCTGCGTCCTGAATCGCCCCCTACCACCGCATTTAGACAATAACAACTCCCCCATCAGGGCCGCGTCTTAAGCCCCACCACCGCATTTAGACAATAACAATCCCGGCCAATCAGCACCCTGCGTCTGAATCGCCCTACCACCGCATTTAGACAATAACAACTCCCGGCTAATCAGCGCCCTGCGTCTCAATCGCCCCTACCACCGCATTTAGACAATAACAACTCCCCGACCAATCAGCGCCCTGCGTCCTGATCGCCCCTACCACGCATTTAGACAATAAAACTCCCCGGCCAATCAGCACCCTGCGTCCTGAATCGCCCCTACCACCGCATTTAGACAATAACAACTCCCGGCTAATCAGCGCCCTGCGTTCTAATCGCCCCTACCACCGCATTTAGACAATAACAACTCCCCGGCCAATCAGCACCCTGCGTCCTAATCGCCCCTACCACCGCATTTAGACCATAACAACTCCCGGCTAATCAGCGCCCTGCGTTCTCAATCGCCCCCTACCACCGCATTTAGACAATAACAACTTCCCAGCCAATCAGCGCCTGCGTCCTCAATCGCCCCTACCATCGCATTTAGACAATAACAACTCACCAGCCAATCAGCGGCCTGCGTCATTAATTGCCCCCTACCACCGCATTTAGACAATAACAACTTCCCAGCCAATCAGCGGCCTGCGTCCTTAATCGCCCCCTACCACCGCATTTAGACAATAACAACTCCCGCCAATCAGCGCCCTGCGTCCTGAATCGCCCCCTACCACCGCATTTAGACAATAACAACTCCTGGCCAATCAGCGCCCTGCGTCCTGAATCGCACCCGACCACCGCATTTAGACAATAACAACTCCCTGGCCAATCAGCGGCCTGCGTCCTGAATCGCCCCCTACCACCGCATTTAGACAATAACAACTCACCGGCCAATCAGCGCCCTGCGTCCTCAATCGCCCCCTACCACCGCATTTAGACAATAACAACTCCCGGCCAATCAGCGCCCTGCGTCCTCAATCGTCCCCTACCACCGCATTTAGACAATAAAAACTCACCTGCCAATCAGCGCCCTGCGTCCTGAATCGCCCCCTACCACCGCATTTAGACAATAACAACTCCCGGCCAATCAGCGCCCTGCGTCCTTAATCGCCCCCTACCACCGCATTTAGACAATAACAACTCCCGGCCAATCAGCGCCCTGCGTCTTTAATCGCCCCTACCACCGCATTTAGACAATAACAACTCCCGGCCAATCAGCGCCTGCGTCCTTAATCGCCCCCTACCACCGCATTTAGACAATAACATCTCCCAGCCAATCAGCGCCCTGCGTCCTTAATCGCCCCTACCACCGCATTTAGACAATAACAACTCCCAGCCAATCAGCGGCCTGCGTCCTGAATCGCCCCTACCACCGCATTTAGACAATAACAACTTCCCAGCCAATCAGCGGCTGCGTCCTTAATCGCCCCCTACCACCGCATTTAGACAATAACAACTCCCGGCCAATCAGCGCCCTGCGTCCTTAATCGCCCCCTACCACCACATTTAGACAATAACAACTCCCGGCCAATCAGCGCCTGCGTCCTTAATCGCCCCTACCACCGCATTTAGACAATAACAACTCCCCGGCCAATCAGCGCCCTGCGTCCTTAATCGCCCCTACCACCACATTTAGACAATAACAACTCCCGGCCAATCAGCGGCCTCCATCTTGAATCGCCCCTACCACCGCATTTAGACAATAACAACTCCCGGCCAATCAGCACCTGCGTCCTGAATCGCCCCCTACCACCGCATTTAGACAATAACAACTCCCGGCCAATCAGCACCCTGCGTTCTCAATCGCCCCCTACCACCGCAATTAGACAATAACAACTCCCGCTAATCAGCGCCCTGCGTTCTCAATCGACCCCTACCACCGCATTTAGACAATAACAACTCCTAGCCAATCAGCGCCCTGCGTCCTTAATCGGCCCCTACCACCGCATTTAGACAATAACAACTCCGGCCAATCAGCGGCCTGCGTCTGAATCGCCCCCTACCACCGCATTTAGACAATAACAACTCCCGGCTAATCAGCGCCCTGCGTTCTCAATCGCCCCCTACCACCGCATTTAGACAATAACAACTCCCAGCCAATCAACGGCCTGCGTCCTTAATCGCCCCTACCACCGCATTTAGACAATAACAACTCCCGGCCAATCAGCGGCCTGCGTCTTGAATCGCCCCCTACCCGTCTCTGGCCTTCTCCTCACGCCTAACGACAGTACCACCACCATTGGTACCTCATTTGCCAGTAAAAAATATAATAATTGTTTTTTTTTACCCTTTTATCTGGCAACAAAACTCGTTTGCTCTGACTGTGCGCACGTACACCCACTCCCGCGTGTGGCGCGTGTTTCAGGCACTACACATGTAACATAGGCAACGTGCAGTGTGCTCTTTGTGGGAATACGGTGTACATATCGTATGTAAGTTTTGTATATTGAACTTATTTCGCACCGTAAACAAGTATAACCCGTAAAAACAAAGTTTTTCACTATAAATCCTTTATATGCGTATCGGCTAGAGTCCTCTCGTCCTCTGGCTTGAAATGGCTGCCACCTATGGGTCAGATGATTGCATTGCACCATTAAGCAATTGGTAATTAAATATAATATATTTGTCCTAAAAAGTGTAAAATTTTGGAAAAAAAATTTGACCAACATTAATTGTCACGCACAACGAGTATGTGTGGAAAACGTCAGCTCGATTGGCTCACGGGAAGTGGGTTAAAAAACGACCAAAAGATTTGCACGGTCGTAAGCAAGCAAGCGAACTTAATATAAAGGATTTTTAAAAAAGAGAGGCAGAGAGAGACTTTTGACTTTTAAACAACTTTTGTTGCCGCCAGCAGCAAAAAGGACTGGAGGCGAAAACAAACGCTACAAATCCACGCGCTGTGGCGCTAAATGCAGCGCGCACAACACGAAAGAAAAGCCACTTGGTGGTTGTGGTGGTGGTGGTTGCGGTGGTGGTGGTTGTGGTGGTTGTGGTGGTGGTGGTCATCGCGCACGCCACGGTGACGAGCGAGCGCAGAGAGGGAGAGAATTTGGTTGCCGAAGCATTTTGAGGTTTGCGACTAAAATTAGTTAATGGCTCGCTAACAAGGTGGTGGGAGTGTGTGGGTGAGTGGGGTGAGTGAGGTGAGTGGGGGGGGGGAGTGTGTGGGTTTCTGGCCGAGCGGACCTAGTGGGCGGTAAGGTGCGGTTTGCCTAGCAACTCGGCACGTTAAAAAAATAATTAGAATTTTAGAAATTTGGAGAAATGTATTTGGGGAGGGTCGGTTCGATTTGAACATTCAGTCACGGAATCTCCAGTGGTTGAATAAAGGATCTCTAGAGATGGTGAATCTCAATGGGGGTGGTTTCTCATGGTTAAATAAAGGATGTGAGTAACTAGAGATGGTGAATCTCAATGGGGTTGGTGGTGGTGGTGGGTCTCAATGGTTAAATAAAGGATTTGAGTCTCTAGAGATGGTGAATCTCAATAGGGGTGGTGGTGGTGGGTCTCCAATGGTTAAATAAAGGATGTGAGTCACTAGAGATGGTGAATCTCAATGGGGCTGGGGGTGATGGTGGGTCTCCAATGGTTAAATAAAGGATGTGAGTCTCTAGAGAGGGTGAATCTCAATGGAGGTGGGTCGCTAATGGTTAAATAAAGGATTTGAGTCTCTAGAGATGGTGAATCTCAATAGGAGGGTGGTGGTGGGTCTCCAATGGTTAAATAAAGGATGTGTCTCTAGAGATGGTGAATCTCAATGGGGGTGGTGGTGGGTCTCCGATGGTTAAATAAAGGATGTGAGTCTCTAGAGATGGTGAATCTCAATGGGGGTGGTGGTGGGTCTCCAATGGTTAAATAAAGGATGTGAGTCACTAGAGATGGTGAATCTCAATGGGGGTGGTGGTGGTGGGTCTCTAATGGTTAAATAAAGGATGTGTCACTAGAGATGGTGAATCTCAATGGGGGTGGTGGTGTGTTCCAATGGTTAAATAAAGGATGTGAGTCACTAGAGATGGTGAATCTCAATGGGGGTGGTGGTGGGTTTCCAATGGTTAAATAAAGATGCGCATCACTAGAGATGGCGAATCTCAATGGGGTGGTGGTGGGTTTCCAATGGTTAAATAAAGGATGTGTCACTAGAGATGGTGAATCTCAATGGGGTAGTGTTGGTGGGTCTCCAATGGTTAAATAAAGGATGTGAGTCACTAGAGATGGTGAATCTCAATGGGGGTGGTGGAGGTGGTGGGTCTCCAATGGTTGAATAAAGGATGTGAGTCATTTAGAGATGGTGAATCTCAATGGGGGTGGTAGTGGTGGGTCTCCAATGGTTAAATAAAGGATGTGAGTCACTTAGAGATGGTGAATCTCAATGGGGTGGTAGTGGTGGGTCTCCAATGGTTAAATAAAGGATGTGAGTCATTTAGAGATGGTGAATCTCAATGGGGGTGGTAGTGGTGGGTCTCCAATGGTTGAATAAAGGATGTGAGTCACTTAGAGATGGTGAATCTCAATGGGGGTGGTGGTGGTGGGTCTCCAATGGTTAAATAAAGGATGTGAGTCACTAGAGATGGTGAATCTCATTGGGGGTGGTGGTGGTGGGTCTCCAATGGTTAAATAAAGGATGTGAGTCACTGAGAGATGAATCTCAATGGGGTGGTGGTGGTGGTGGGTCTCCAATGGTTAAATAAAGGATGTGAGTCACTAGAGATGGTGAATCTCAATGGGGNTGGTGGTGGTGGTGGTCTCCAATGGTTAAATAATGGATGTGAGTCACTAGAGATGGTGAATCTCAATGGGGTGGTAGTGGTGGGTCTCCAATGGTTGAATAAAGGATGTGAGTCACTAGAGATGGTGAATCTCAATGGGGTGGTGGTGGTGGGTCTCCAATGGTTAAATAAAGGATGTGAGTCACTAGAGATGGTGAATCTCATTGGGGTGGTGGTGGTGGGTCTCCAATGGTTAAATAAAGGATGTGAGTCACTGAGAGATGAATCTCAATGGGGGTGGTGGTGGTGGTGGGTCTCCAATGGTTAAATAAAGGATGTGAGTCACTGAGAGATGAATCTCAATGGGGGTGGTGGTGGTAGTGGGTCTCCAATGGTTAAATAAAGGATGTGAGTCACTAGAGATGGTGAATCTCAATGGGGTGGTGGTGGTGGTGGGTCTCCAATGGTTAAATAAAGGATGTGAGTCACTAGAGATGGTGAATCTCAATGGGGGTGGTGGTGGTGGGTCTCCAATGGTTAAATAAAGGATGTGAGTCACTGAGAGATGAATCTCAATGGGGGTGGTGGTGGGTCTCCAATGGTTAAATAAAGGATGTGAGTCACTAGAGATGGTGAATCTCAATGGGGTGGTGGTGGTGGTGGGTCTCCAATGGTTAAATAAAGGATGTGTCACTAGAGATGGTGACTCTTATTGGGGTGGTGGNTCTCCAATGGTTAAATAAAGGATGATGTGGGAGGGAGTGAGGGGGGGAGGAGGAGGTGGGGCGTGAGCTACGAGGCATTCCAATTTTTTCACTTCCTCAAATTGGCCCAAACCACGGAACGTTTTTCCGTTTGTTGAATCCACCAGTTGGCGGAGATCGTGTCGGAGAGAACAAGTCTAGAACCTCCACTCCTCCTCCTCNGTCTAGAGGTCAACCTCCACTCATCATCCAGTCTAGAGGTCAACCTCCACTGCAGTCTAGAGGTCAACCTCCACTCCAGTCTAGAGGTCAACCTCCACTCCTCCAGTCTAGAGGTCAACCTCCTCCAGTCTAGAGGTCAAACTCCACNTCCTCTTCCAGTCTAGAGGTCAACCTCCANCTCCAGTCCAGAGGTCAACCTCCACTCCTCCAGTCTAGAGGTCAACCTCCTCCACTCCTCCAGTCTAGAGGTCAACCTCCTCCTCCAGTCTAGAGGTCAACTTCCACTCTTCCTCCTCCTCGACTCCAGTCTGGAGGTCAACCTCCACTCCTCCAGTCTAGAGGTCAACCTCCTCCTCCTCCAGTCTAGAGGTCAACGTCCTCCTCCTGCCCTGCGTGTGTGTGGTGACGCAGCGCTTGAAGATGAAGCCACGGTGGAGAGGATTCGGACTCCTCCTCATCATCATCAGCATCTCCTCTTGTGGTAACACGGAGACACACGGGGAGACGCGGGGAGACGGGGAGACACACGGGGAGACACGGGGAGACACGGGGAGACGTGGGGAGACACGGGGAGATACGGGAGATACGGGGAGACACGGGAGATACGGGGAGACACGGGAGACAGGAGACACGGGGAGNCGCTGGGGGGGGAGACACACGGGGAGACACGGGAGACACGGGGAGACACACGGGNAGATACGGGAGATACGGGGAGATACGGGGAGACACGGGGAGAGACACGGGGAGACGGGGAGACACGGGGAGACACGGGGAGATACGGGGAGACACGGAGAGATGGAGACACGGGGAGACACGGGGAGACACGGGGAGATGGGGAGACACGGGGAGATACAGGGAGACACGGGGAGACATGGGGAGACACGGGAGACACGGGNAGATACGGGGAGACATGGAGAGATACGGGAGACACGGGGAGACACGGGGGGAGACACGGGAGACACGGGGAGACACGGAGATAGGGGAGACACGGGNAGACACGGGGAGACACGGGAGATACGGGGAGACACGGGGACGTGGGGAGATACAGGGAGACACGGGAGACACGGGGAGACACGGAGAGACACGGGGAAACACGGAAGACACGGGGAGACATGGAGACACGGGGAGATGTGGGGAGACACGGGAAGATACGGGGAGATACGGGAAACACGGGGAGACACAGGGAGACACGGGGAGACAAGGGAGATACGGGGAGATATGGGNAGACACGGGGAGACACAGACACGAGAGATACGGGGAGATACGGGAGACACGGGGAGACGTGGGAGGGGAGACACGGGGAGACACGGGGAGACACGGGGAGACTTGGGGAGACACGAGGAGACACGGGAGACACGGGGAAACACGGGGTATGGGAGACACGGGAGACATGGAGAACGGAGAGCGGAGACACGGTGAGACACGTAGAGACACGGAGACATCGAGAGACACGGGGAAACAGAGCCAGACACGGAGAGACATGGGGAGACACGGTGAAACACATAGAGAGACACGAAGACACGGGGAGACATGGATAGACATAGGGACACGGAGAGACATGGCAGACTGGAGACACAGGGAGACACGTGGAGACATGAAGACACGGGGAGACACGGGAGACATGAGACACGGGGAGATATGGAGACACGGGGAGACACGGGAGACATGAAGACACGGGAGATATGGAGACACGGGGAGACATGGGAGACAGAAGACACAGGGAGACACATGAAGACACGTGGAGACACGGAGACACGTGGAGACACAGGGAGACACAGAGAGACACAGGGAGACACAGGGAGACACAGGAGACATGGAGACACAGGGGACGTGAGGACACGGGGAGAAACGGGGAGACGTGGAGACACAGGCAGACACTGGGAGACACACAGAGACACGTAATACTGCGTATAAACTATACACAAGGTAATTCAAAACATGTTTAAACTCACACATGGGNAGACTATCGTTTTAATGGAAAAATAACGGAAATGATTAACTCAGACCTTGACTGAAAGATTCACTGCTGCAATTCACATTCTTATACGCTAAACACGCAGATCGGTTCCAAGCAAGCGACATCCTCACCTGAGGACGGTCACTACTATACACTACCGTACACTACACTATACACTACACTACTATACACTACACTATACTATACAATACACTACACACTATATACACTACTATACACTACACTACTATACACTACACTATACACTACACTATACACTACACTACTATACACTACACTATACACTACACTATACACTACACTATACACTACACTACTATACACTACTATACACTACACTACTATGCTATACACTACAATACTATACACTACACTACTATACACTACAATATACACTATTATACACTACACTATACACTACACTACTATACACTACACTATACACTACTATACATACCACTATACACTACTATATACTACACTATACACTACACTATAAACTACAAGATACACTACACTATACACTACACTATACACTACTATACACTATACACTACTATACACTATACTATACTCTACACTACTATACACTACACTATATACTACACTATACACTACACTATACACTACACCACTGTACACCACTATAGACTACATATACACCACCTCTATACACTACACTAATACACTATACACTACACTCTATACACTACACTACTTACATACACTACTATACACTACTATACATTACACTACTATACACTATAGACTACTCTACCACACTATAAACACTATATACACCACTACTATACATACCTACTATACCTAAACGATTAAAGCTTGTGAAGGGATTAATCTTCTTGGTTCTTTGGGTAAAGTCACGTAGAAGGGAAAAAATAAAAAANCATAATAAAATAATTCTCACGACGTTTCGGCCACAACGCAAGCAGCCGTCCTCAGGTGAAGAACAGGTCTGTCGGAAAGACAGCGTCTGAATGAACACCACCAAGCTTGGCAGCGTATTTAAAGCTGGGTGGGAAGAGCAGAGCGCCTTGACAAAGGAGCTCACATATCAACAGAGGAATGTGGCATATTGAGGCTAAAGCACTGCAACTACCCTACTACCAAACCTCACCAGCGAGCGTCTCGTGGCTAACAATGACCCCCCACACCTCCCTCCGCACACCTCTCCCTCCCTCCCTCCCCCCACCTCCCCCTCCCTCCCCCNACCTCTCCCCCCCCTCCCTCCTCCCCCCCACTTCTCCCCCCTCCCTCTCCCTCCCCTACCCTCCCTCTCCCCTCCCTCTCCTCCCCCACCAACCTCCTCCTCCCCCTCCCCCTCCCTCCCCCACCATCCCTCTCCTCCCCCGTCCCCCTCCCCCACCCCCCTCCCCCACCCTCCCTCTCCCTCCCCCTCCCTCTCCATCCCCTCCCTCCCCCCTCCCTCCACCTCTCCTCCCCCCTCCCTCCCCCCTCCCTCCCCCACCATCTCCCTCCTCCCTCTCCCCCCTCCCTCTCCTCCCCCATCCCCCTCCCTCCCTCCCCTACCACCCCCTCCCTCCCTCCCCTCCCTCCCCTACCCTCCCTCTCCCCCTCCCTCTCCCCCACCCTCCCCTCCCTCTCCTCCCCCATCCCCCCCCCTCTCCCCCTCCTCCCCCCCCCCTCCCTCCCTCCCCCCTCTCCCCCCTTTCCCGTTCGTTCACAGCCGGGTCCAATCCCAGCTCGTCACCAGTTCCTCCTCCTCCTCCAACACCTGCTCCTCAGAGAGCAGCAACAGCAGCATCATCATCAACATCATCATCATCATCAGCGGCATCATCATCATCGTCATCAGCACCACTCGCCTCTTCATCAGCCAACGACAGCGCCGCCACCAGCAGGACAGCGACGACGACTCAGAAGCCCTACGTCACTTGCAGTGAGAGTTCACCACTAGCTCACTCACCCACTCACTCACTCACTCGTTCACTCACCCACTCACCCACTCACTCACTCACACACCCACTCACTCACTCACTCTNCNACCACTCACTCACCCCACCACTCACCANCTCANTCACCANCANTCACTCACCCACCACTCACTCACCCACCCACCCACTCACCCACACTCACTCTCCACTCACTCACTCACTCACCCACTCACTCACCCACCACTCACTCACCCACTCACTCACCCACTCACTCGTTCACTCACCCTCCCACCCACCCACTCACTAATTCACTCACTCACCCTCCCACTCACCCACTCACTCACCCACTCACTCACTCACCCACCCACTCACTCACTCACTCAGCCACTCAGCCACTCACCCACTCACTTACCCACTCACCCACTCACTTACCCACTCACTCACCCTCCACCCACCCACTCACTAATTCACTCACTCACTCACCCTCCCACTCACTCACTCACCCACTCACCCACTCACTCACTCTCACTCACCCACCACTCACACCACTCACTCACTCACTCACCCACTCACTCACCACTCACTCACTCACCTCACTCCACTCACCCACTCACTCACCCACTCACTCACTCACTCACTCACTCACCACTCACTACTCACACTCACACTCACTCATCACCCACTCACTCACTCACCCACTCACTCACTCACACCTATTCACTCACCCACTCACTCACTCACCCACTCACTCACTCATTCACTCACTCACTCACTCACTCACTACCTTCACTCACCCCCCCACTCACTCACANANTCACTCANACTCACTCACTGGACANCACCACTCACTAACTCACCACTCCACTCACTCACCACTCACTCACTCACTCACTCACTCACCCACTCACTTACCCACTCACCCACCCTTACCACCACTCACCCTCCCACCCACCCACTCACCCACTCACTCACTCACTCACTCACCCACTCATCCACTCANCACTTCACCACCCACCACTCACTCACTCACTCACTACCCATCAGCCTCATTCAGCCACCCCTCACCACTCACACTCACCCACCCACTCACCCCCCACTACTCATCACCACCCACTCCACTCACTTACCCACTCACTCACCCACTCACCCACCATTCACCCACTCACCCACTCACCTACCCACTCACTCACTTACTCGCCCATCCACTGACCCTCCCACTCACCCACTCACCTACTCGCTCACTCGCTCGCCCGCTCGCCCACTCGCTCGCCCGCTCACTCGCTCACCAACCCACCCGCCCACCAACCCACCAACCCGCCCACCACCCACCCGCCCACNAACCCACCCACCCACCCACCCGCCCACCACCACCCACCCCGCCCACCAACCCACCCGCCCGCCCACCCACCAACCCGCCCGCCCATCCACCAACCCGCCCGCCCACCCACCAACCCGCCCGCCAACCCACCAACCCGCCCACCACCAACCCACCCGCCCACCAACCCACCCGCCCACCAACCCACCCACCCACCCACTCACCCACCCACCCACTCACCCACCCACTCACCACTCACTCACTCACTCACCCACCCACCCACTCACCCACCCTCTCCCCCACCCTCTCCCCACCCGCAGTCCCCACCACTCACGTCACCACTGGTCTCCCACCCGTGNACTCGCTGAGAACTCATTCACCCACTCACTCACCCACTCACTCACCCATCCACTCACTCACTCGCCCACCACTCAATCACTCACCCCTACCCACCCACCCACTCACCCACTACCCACTCACTCCCCCCCACCCTCCCCCCACCCCCCCACCACCACCCCCCCCCACGGCAGACGACTCACCACTGAACATGTGGGTCCCACTTCCNTNCAGAGGCNTCGTGACGCTGAGAAACTCACTGCGTCTCCGCTGCCCGACCANGCCTGGTTGGAGCAACTCACGTGGTGCGGCGCACCAACAGCAGCAGAAGCAGCGCGTGGTGCGCGCCANTGGAAGCGGCGGTGNTGGTGGTGATGATGTGGTGGTGANGTTGATNGTGNTGAGTGTTAATGATGAGTGGATGTGGTGTNATGTAATGATGAGTGGTGGTATGGGTGACTTGGATGTAGATGATGGTGGTGGTGTAGCTTGTGATGATGTGGTGGTAATGATGTNTGGTNNTGGTGATGAGAGANGGTGTGGTGTGATGATGATTGATGATTGATNGTGTGGTGTTAGCTTGNTGATGCGTNAGTGATGGTGTGGATTGTATGTGNTGAATGGTGGTGGTGTTAATGTTTGATGATGGTGATGATGGTGTGGATTGTTAATGAGTGATGGTGGTGGAATGATGATGGTGGTGGTTAATGNTGATGATGGTGNTGTGTANGGNTGNTGATGGTGTGATGATGGTGNTGNTGAATTGATGATGNTGTGTGGTGGCTGGTGATGAGTGGTGGGACTGTGTTAATGATGATGAGTGNTGGTGTGNTAATGNTGNTGAGTGATGGTGTGGGTGTGGATTGTTAANGAGTGAATGGTGTGTGGTGTGGTGTTAGAGATGATGTGGTGGTGNTGTTGATTGTTAGTGNTGTTGGTGTGTTAATGATGTGTGTGGTGTTATNGATGTGGGTNGTGTGATGGTGTGGTGTTAATGCTGTACTGAGATGGTGGTGTGGTGNTGCTTGNTGTGATGTGTTGTGGTGACTTAATGCTTAATGTGGTGNTGTGGTGACAGTGTNGTGNTGNTGGTGATGTGNTAGAGTGGGCCTGTGTGGTGGTGATGTGGTGAGTNATGGGTGATGNTGGTGNTGTTGGTGTTGGTGATGANGGTGNTAGGGGAGTGGTGGAGATGGTGCTTTGATGNTGAATGATGACTGACTGGTGNTGATGTGACGAGAGATGTGNTGNTAGTGAGTTGTAGTGACTGTGGTGNTGATGGTGNTGNTGGNTGNTNGTGNTGATGGTGACTGACTGNGNNGAGCTGACTGGTGTGATGGTGTCAGGTGTTGATGTGATGAGGTGTTAAGATTGTGTGTGGTGATGAGTATGTGNTGACTGACGTGGTGNTGNTGTGGTATGTGATGATGATGGGGTGGTGTTGGTGNGGTCGGGNGTGGGTGANTAGGGCTGTGAGAGGTGNTGGATCNTGNGAGTTNTCCTGNGGAGANTGTGGGGAGTTGTGAACACCACTGGTANACTGTGTCGTGTGTGGTGNCTGNGTGTGTGTCNGTGTGTGTGNGTGTGNGNGTGGGTCTGTGGGGTGTATGTGTGTGTGTGTCTGGGTGGTGAGNGGGTGGNGNGGTGNGTGTAGGTCAGGTGTAGTGGTGTGTCNGNTGTGTNTCAACAACGTAGTGTGTGTNGNGTGTGNGTCTCAGTGGTGTGGTGTGTTGTGGTGTGTCTGGGTGTGTGTGTGTGTATGTGTGTGTGTGTGTGTGTGTAGTGTGTGTGTGTGGTGTGGTGTGTGTGTGTGTCTGTGTNNGNGTGTGTGTATGTTGTGTGTGTGTGTGTGTGTGTGTGTCTATGNGTGTGTGGTGTGTGTGTGTGNGNCNGGTGTGTGTCGTGNGTGTGTGTGTGTGTGGTGTGTGNGTGTTGTNTGTGTTGGTGTGTGNGTGTGTGTGTGGTAGGTGGGTGTGTGTGTGTGTNTCTGTGTCTGGTCNGTGTGTGTGTGTGTTGTGGTGTGTCNGTGTGTGTCNGTAGTGTGTGTGTGTGTGTGTGTGTCNGTGTGTGTGTGTGTGNGTGTGTCTCTGTCTAACTGTGTCTCTGTGCATGTGTGTGTGTGTGTGTGTGTGTGTCGTGTGGTGAGTGTGTGTGTGTGATGTGTGTGTGTAGTGTGTGTGTGTGTGTACGTCAATGTATGTGTGTGTGTGTGTGTGGGTGTGTGTGTGTGGCTGTGTGTGTGTAAGTGTGTGTGTGGGTGTGTGTGTGTGTGTGTATGTGTGTGTGTGTGTGTGTGTGTGTGTGTGTGTCNGTGTGTGTGTGTGTGTGTGTGTGTGNGTGTGTGTGTGTGTCGTACTGTCTGTGTGTGTGNCTCGTGTGTGTGNGTGTGTGTGTGNGTTNGTGTGTGTCTCTGTGTGTGTGTGTGTGTGTGTGTCNGTGTGTGTGTGTGTGTCNGTGTGTGTTCNGTNTGTGTGTGNCNGTGTGTGTGTGTCTAGTGTGTGTGTGTGTGTGGTGGTGTGTGTGTCTGTGTGTGGTGTGTGNCNGTCGTGTGTGTTATGGTGTGTGTGGTGTGTGTGGTGTGTGNGTGTGTGTGTCGTGTGTCTCAGTTTGTGTCTCTGTGNGTGTGNCGTGTGTGTGTCTGTGTGTGTGTCNGTGTGTGTGTACTGTGTGTGTGNCTGTGTGTGTGTGTGNGTGTGNGTGTGTGNGTGTGTGNNTGTGTGTGTGTGTGTGTGTGTGTGTCNGTGTGTGTGTGTGTGNGTGTGNCTGTGTGTGTAGTGTGTGTCTGTGTGTGTGTGTGTGTGTGTCTGTGTGTGTGTCTAGTGTAGTGTGTGTGTGTNNGTGTGTGTGTCTGTGTGTGTGTGTGTGTGTCTGTGTGTGGTCTGTGTGTGTTTGTGNGTGTGNCTAGTGTGTGTTTCGTGTATGTGTGGTGTGGTCTAGTGTTGTGTGTTTGTGTAGTAGTCTCGTGTGTGNGTGTGTTGTGTGTGTGTCTCTGTGATGTGTGTGTAGTGNGTTAAGNGTGTGNACNGTGNGTGTGTCTGTGGGGAACGNTGTGTNGTNGTCGTTNCCANTNCATTAACNTGGCGTACCAGTNATTCCCAGGGGCTNANGGCCAACACCAGTGGNCCTCNTCTGGNNANTCAGNCGGTCAAAANGAGTACNTGTGGGTGGTATAACNNCACTATGTGGGAGACAAAGGNGGTNGCTTGGTCGCTCCACCCNCCCCNTTGTACGTGGCTATCTCANGTANTATTNGCTAAGTCCACTTGCCCCGACACGTGGCTGTTCAAANGNCTCGCACACGGGGNAATCTTTGATTAATACTTACTNCACACGTCTGTGACTTTACGTACTTGTACCCGTTGGCNAACACTACTCACNTTCACTCACCCGTACCCACTCGGGTACCCACTGATCCTACTACTGCTANACCCACCNACCTCNCACATCACCANTAGCTCACCCACGGGTNACACTACCTCTNACCNACGACACCACCNACTCCCTCACCCACCCACCACCCTCTCACCCACCACCNACCACTNACCCACCCACCCACTCACTCACTCCCCACTGCTCCACCACCCGCCCACCCACCACCCACGACACTCCCACACTCACCCACTGGCTATCTACNCATTCTCAGCAGGTCCCTCACCCACNNACTCACCCACCACTCTCTCACCACTCACCCACCCACCACCACTCTCTCTACAACCCACCACACCCGTCGTCACCCACACTCGACCCACTCTCCACCANCTCACCCACCCACTCNCCCACCCNCTCGTACCACCACCNACTCACCCACCACCACCACCTGANTCACCCACCACCAACCCACTCACCCCACTCNCCCAACCACTCACCCACCACTCACCNACCGCACCCACACCNACCCACTCACNNCACCCACCCACCCANTCACCACCCACCCACTCACCCAACCCACCCACCAACCCACNCACCCACCCACTCACCCAACCACTCACCCACCCACTACNCANCACCACCTCACCCACTCACCCACCAACCCACTCACCAACCCACTCACCACCCACTCACCNATCACCCACCCACCACTCACCTCACCCCACCCACCCCNCACCACCACACCGTAGACCTATTCCACCCGCTTACCACTCACNTACCCACCCACCACCCACTCACCCATCAACCCACCACCCACTCACCCACCCACCCACCCACTCACCCACCAACCCACTCACCCACACCCACCACCNACCCACCCACCCAATCCATCCCCCACTACTCACCCACNAACNACTCACCCACCATCACCCAACTCACCACCCACCACTCACCCACCCACTCACCCACCNACCCGCTCACCCGCTGAGCCACCCACTCACCCNCTNACCACCCACCATTCANCCACCCACCACCCACCCCCANCCCACTCACCCACCCACTCACCCCCCACCCGCCCACCCCCCACTCACCNCCCCAATCACCCACCCCCCAACCACGCCACCCACCCCACCCACTCACCCACCCACNCNCCNACCCACTCACCCACCCACCCACTCACCCACCCACTCGCCNACCCGCTTCACCCCCACCCACCACCCACCCACCCANCCACCCCCACCACTCCCNACCCCACCCACTCACTCACCCGCCCACTCACCCACCCCACTCACCACCCACTCACCACCCACNCACCACCCGCCCGCCCACCNACCCACTCACCCACCCACCCACTCACCTACCCACCCACCACCCACCCGCCNACCCACCACTCACCACCACTCACCCACCACCCAGACCCCAGGATTAGANTNTCANCGGGCTCTCCTGCACNAGGNCTCGAACNCTCCGGGCTNCGTGGGACTGCGCCCCCTGCGTGCTCCCANCNTGAGCTCAAGCTCNCGTCACAGGTCCAGTGGTGTGGTGGTGAGTGGTGGTGATGNTGATGGTGGGATACACAGGTGGGATGGTGGTGGTGGTGGTAGATGGGATTGATGGTGGGTGGTGGTGATGATGGTGGTNATGGGGTGATGGTGGTGTGACAGTGGTGATGATGGTGGTGATGGTGGTNGTGGTGATNGTGGAGGTGATGAGTGGTGNTGTGGTGNTGNGGTGATGGTATGGTGGTGGTGGTATGGGTGATGAGTGGGATGGTGATGGTGGTGATGGTGNTGGGATGGTGGTGGTGGTGCATGGTGGTGGTGNGGGTGGTGGTGGTGNTGANGGTGGAGGTGATGATGGTGAGNGGGTGAGTGGGATGTGGGATGGTGGATGGGAGGTGNTGGTGATTGGTGGTGATGGTGGTGGTGGGGTGGAGTGAGTGAATGTGTCCGGGATGGTGGGATGGTGNTNATGAGTGGTGATGAGTNGTGTGGTGNTGGTGATGCGTNATGGTGGTGGTGCTGCGTGGTGTGGTGTGTGATGTGTGTNATGGTGGTGATNTGATGGTGGTGATGNGTTGGTGATAGGTGATTGTGGTGGATGTTGTGGTATGTGGTGGTGGTGATGGTGGTGGTGGTGATGGTGGTGATGGTGGTGGATGGGGTGGTGATGGTGGGGATGGTGTGGTATGGTTTGNTGACCGTGATGATGATATGTCTATGAGAGGGTGATGTGATGACGTGATCATGATGCCNATGTATAATGGATGGNGTGTGATGATGGTGGTGATAGGATGTGTTGATGATGATGGTGATACTGATGATGTGTGATGNTGATGTGATTGTGGTGATGATGNTGGTGAATGATGNTGGTGGTGTGATGAGATNGTGTGGTGTTNATATGTGAGGTGTNGTGTGTGATGTTGTCTGNTGGTGNCTGGTGTGATGNTGTGNTGATGATGATGNTGAGTTGTGAGATGATGTGAGTTGGTGTGTGATGATGTGTGCCACAGTGTACGACATCTGCGTACAGGCAATGCCCGTCTCCNGAGTGGANGCGATCTCTGTAGCGCGAGTGTGGACGNTGAGTCNGAGTTCGTCTGCATGCGTCATGCNTCANTGGNGGGGCANAGCGACAAAGCTCCATCAGTCANGTCGATTTCTCGGTGGGTGCTGTGGGTGTCTTGTGGGTCTCTGTGGGTGTGAGTCTCGTGAGGCTCTTGTGTGTCTTTGTGGGTTTCTGTGGGTCTCTGTGGTCTCTGTGGGTCTCTGTGTGTCTCTGTGGGTTTCTGTGGGTCTTTGTGGGTCTCTATGAGTCGGTCTCTGTGGGTTTCTGTGGGTGTCTGGGTGTCTCTGTGTTTCTGTGGGTCTTTGTGGGTCAAGAGTCTGTGGGTCTCTGTGGGTTTCGTGGGGTGTGGGTCTCTGTGGGTTTCTGTGGGTCTGTGTCTACAAAGTCTCTGTGGGTTCTGTGGGTTTCTGTGGGTTTCGTGGTGTCTGTGTGTCTCTGTGGGTTTCTGTGGGTCTTTGTGGTGTCTCTGTNTCCTNTGGGTTTCTGTGGGTGTGGGTGTCTCTGTGGGTTTCTGTGGGTCTTTGTGGTGTCTGTGGGTCTCNGTGGNTTTCTGTGTGTGTGTACTCTGTGGGTTTCTGTGGTCTTGTGGTGTCTCNGTGGGTTTCTGTGGGTTTCTGTGGTTTCTGTGGGTGTCTGNGTACACGTCTCTGTGGGTTTCTGTGGGTCTTGTGGTGNCTTGTCGTCTTGTGGGTTTCTGTGGGTGTCTGGTGTCTGTGTGTTTCTGTGGGTCTTTGGGTGTTTCTGTGGGTCTCTGTGGGTTTCTGTGGGTGTCTGGGTGTCTCTGTGGGTTTCTGTGGGTG
>WFAB01002391.1:0-17500 GCA_018977245.1 Lethenteron camtschaticum | reverse complement strand
ACGCACCCACCCAGCCAGCCACTCACCTATCCAGTCACTCACCCAGCCACTCACGCACCCACCCACCCACCCACCCAGCCACTCACCTACCCAGCCACCACCCAGCCACTCACGCACCCACCCATCCACTCACCCAGCCACTCACCCAGCCACTCACCACCNAGCCACTCACCCAGCCACTCACCACCCAGCCACTCACCTACCCAGCCACTCACGCACCCACCCACCCAGCCACTCACCCACCCAGCCACTCACCCACCCAGCCACTCACCCACCCAGCCACTCACCCACCCAGCCACTCACCCACCCACCCAGCCACTAACCACCCAGCCACTCACCACCACCCACCCACAGCCACTCACCCACCCAGCCACTCACCTACCCAGCCACTCACCCACCCACCCAGCCACTCACGCACCCACCCAGCCACTCACCTACCCAGCCACTCACCCAGCCACTCACCCACCCACCCAGCCACTCACCTACCCAGCCACTCACCCACCCAGCCACTCACGCACCCACTCACCCACCCAGCCACTCACCTACCCAGCCACTCACCCACCCAGCCACTCACGCACCCACCCACCCACCCACCACTCACCTACCCAGCCACTCACCCACCCACCCAGCCACTCACGCACCCACTCACCCAGCCCACCCAGCCACTCACCCAGCCACTCACCCACCCACCCAGCCACTCAGCCAGCCCTTGCCCCGACAGCCTGCACGTGCCTCCCCGGGGAGCTTTGTCTTCTGTTGGCCCGGTGCTGTGTGCGCGTCCCGCGTGTCCATCCGTGCACGCAGGGGCCACGGTGACCTGCGAAGGCCTCAAGCCGTTCACAGGCTACACTCTGCGCGTGACCGCCACCAACGCGTTCGCCGGAGGAAGTGGCACACGTTACGAATCGTTCTCGGAGCTTGTCTTCAACACCCTTGAAGGAGGTGAGGCCTGGGGCTCAGGGTCAGGGGTTATGGGGGTTCAGGGGGTCAGGGTCTAGATGTGAGACCGGATGTCAGGGTCGGTGTCTTCGAGAGTTGAGACCGGGTCTCAGGGTCAGGTCTCAGAGTCAGAGTCTAGAGTTGAGACCGGGTCTCAGGGTCAGAGTCTAGAGTTGAGACCGGGTCTCAAGGTCAATGTCTAAATGTGAGACCGGGTCTCAGGGTCAGAGTCTAAGGGTCAGAGTCTAAAGTAGAGACTGAGTCTCAGAATCAGTGTCTCAGGATCAGGGTCTAGAGACTTGAGACTGAGTCTCAAAGTCAACGGTCTAGATGTGAGACCGGGTCTCAGGGTCAGAGTCTAAGGGTAAATGTCTAAGGGTCAATGTCTAGAGTTGAGACCGGGACTCAGGGTCAATGTCTAGATGTGAGACCGGGTCTCAGGGTCAGGGTTTAGAGACTTGAGACCGGGTCTCAGGATCAGTGTCTCAGGGTCAGAGTCTAAGGGTCAGGGTCTAAAGTAGAGACCAGGTCACAGGGTCAGTGTCCTTCCATGACCANCCCCCCCGTAACCCCTCCCCCCCCCCCCAGTGCCCACCGAGCCCCGTGCCCTGCAGCTGCACCTGGTGCAGCACAACGCCGTGAGGGTCACGTGGGACAAGCCGGCGGACGCCCGCGGGCTGCTCAAGAATTACCTGGTGACCGTCTGGGCCGGGACGACCTGGTGGTGCAGCAGAACGAGAGCCGTCGCGACGTCACCTACCCAGACCTCGCCTTCCTCACCCACTACGACGTGCAGGTGGGGGCGCTCGCTCTAGCGGCAAACTTACTTTGAGCTCATTTGAAATACGCAGTTTGAAGTTTCCCTGTGCAACATGGCCGCTGTGACGTCTCCCCAACCTATGCAATATGGCCGCTACTAAGGGCCCTCGTGCAACATGGCCGTTCGGCATGGCCGCCGTGACGTGCCCCTCCTCCCCCCATGCAACATGGCCGCCACTAATAGACCTTGTTCAACATGGCCACCCAATATGGCAGCGTGACGTCCCCCCCCCCCATGCAACATGGCCCCCCCCCNATGCAACATGGCCGCCACTAAGAGACCTCATGCAACATGGCCGTCCAGCATGGCCTCCGTGACATGCCCCCCACCCCCATGCAACATGGCCGCTATGAAGGGCCCTCATGCAACATGGCCGTCCAGCATGGCCTCCATGATGTGCCCCCCCCCATGCAACATGGCCGCTGCAGCCCTCATGCAACATGGCCGTCCTGACTTACGCCCCCCCCCCCCATGCAACATGGCCGCCACTAAGAGACCTCGTGCAACAGGTCTCCTGGTGGGTCTCTGTGTTAGCTATGAATGTGTGTGTTGTGTGTTGTACGTAGACACTGCTGCTACTCGCTCCTAACAGCACTTGCCCTACAGCCCTGCTAGAGGCTGCCTGGGTAGCTTTACCTGTATTCGCATCTTTGTCCAGGTGGTGGCGTTCAATGGCAGACACAAAAGCCAAGCTATAGGACAGCGCATATCCACAAAGTGTACGTCACTCACCCACTCACCTACTCACCTACTCACCTAGTCACTCACCTACTCACCTACTCACTCATCCACCCTCATCTACTCACCTACTCACCACACTCACCTACTCACCTAGTCACTCACCCACTCACCCACCCATCTACTCACCCACTCACCCACTCACCTAATCACCCACCCACTCACCTAGTCACTCACCCACCCACTCACCCACTCACCCACCCACTCACCTAGTCACTAAGCCACCCACTCACCCACTCACCCAATCACCCACCCACTCACCTAGTCACTCACCCACCCACTCACCTACTCACCCACCCACTCACCAAGTCACTAAGCCACCCACTCACCCACCCACTCACCTACTCATCCACCCACTCACCTAGTCACTCACCCACCCACTCACCCACCCACCTACTCACCCATCCACCCAACCACTCACCTACTCATCTACACACCCATTCACAAAGTCACCCACCCACCCACTCACTCACCTACTCACCTAATCACTCACCCACCCACTCGCCTACTCACCTACTCACCAAGTCACCCACCAATCACCTTCTCACCTAGTCACTCACCCACCCACTCACCCACTCATACTCATCTACTCACCCACTCACCTATTCACCCACCCACTCATCCCCTCACCTAGTCTCACCCACCCACTCACTCACCCACCACCCACCCACTCACTATTCACTCACTCACCTAGTCACTCACCCATCCACGCACCCACTCGCCTACTCAACCACTCACCTACCCATTAATCTCCCTACCTACTCAGCTACTTACCGACTCACCTACTCACCTACCCACCCAATCACCTAGTCACTCGCCCACCGACCCACCCACTCGCTCGCTCGCTCGCCTACTCACTCGCCCACTCACCTACTCACCACTCACCTACTCACCTACCTACCCAATCACCTACCCACTCACCTACTCACCCACTCACCTACCCACCCACTCACCGACCCACCCACTCACCGACCCACCCATCCACTCACCTACTCACTCAACCACTCACCTACTCACCTACTCACCCACTTACCTATTCACCCACTCGCCCACTCACCTACTCATTGATTCACCTACTCATTGATCACCTACTCACTCACCAACTCACCTACCAATCCACCCACCCACTCACCGACCCACCCACCCACTCACTAACCCACCCACTCACCTACCCCCCACTCACCCACCCACTCACCGACCCACCCACCAACTCACCTACTCACTCAACCACTCATCTACTGGCCTACCCACCCACTCACCTACTCACCCACCCACTCACCTACCTACCCAATCACCTACCCACTCACCTACTCACCCACTCACCTACCCATTGATTACCTACTCACTCACCAACTCACCTACTCACCCACCCACTCACCGACCCACCCACCCACTCACCTACCCACCCACCCACTCACCTACCCACCCACTCACCTACCCACCCACCCACTCACCTACCCACCCACCCANTCACCTACCCACCCACTCACCTACCCACTCACCTACCCACTCACCTACCCCCCCACATTCACCCACCCACTCACCGATCCACCCACTCACCTACCANATCACCCACCCATCACCTACCCCCACTCACCTACCCCCCCCCNACACTCACCCACCCACTCACCAAAACACCCACTCACTGATGCTGCTCATGACGCTGCTGCTGATGATGCTGCTGCTGCTGCTGATGATGCTNATGTTGCTGCTGATGTGATGCTGATGCTGCTGCTGATGATGCTGATGATGCTGCTGATGATGATGATGCTGCTGATGATGATGCTGACGCTGCTGCTGATGACGCTGATGATGATGCTGATGCTGCTGATGATGATGATGACGCTGCAGGCAATGCGAGGGCCCTGATTGGCTGCTTCTCCGCCCTCGTCATCGTCATCGCCCTGGCGTGCGTCCTCTACATGATACACGTGCTGCGCAAGCAACAGCAGCAGTAGTAGCAGTAGTAATGGTAATAGTAGTAGTAGCAGCAGTAGTAGTAGTAGCAGCAGTAGCAGCAGTAGTAGTAGCAGTAGTAGCAGCAGTAGTAGTAGTAGTAGTAGCAGCAGCAGCAGCAGCAGTAGCAGCAGTAGTAGCAGTAGTAGCAAGCAGCAGCAGCAAGCAGTAGTAGCAGCAGCAGCAGTAGTAGCAGTAGTAGCAGCAGCAGTAGTAGCAGCAGCAGTAGTAGTAGTAGTACNCACCCCCACTAAACACACAACACACACACACTAAACACACACACACTAAANACACACACACAAAACACACACACACACACTAAACACACACACACTAAACACACACACACATTAAACACACACACACACTAAACACACACACTAAACACACACACTAAACGNACACACACACACTAAACACACACACACACTAAACACACACACACACACTAAACACACACACACTAAACACACACACACACTAAACACACACACACTAAACACACACACACACACTAAACACACACACACACACTAAAACACACACACANTAACACACACACTAAACACACACACANTAAACACACACACACTAACACACACACACCCCACTAAACACACACACACACACCCACTAACACACCCCCACTAAACACCCACACACTAAACACACACTAAACACACACACACACACACCCACACACACACACACACTAAACACACACACACTAAACACACACACACTAAACACACACACACCCCACTAAGTTTGGAATCTGATTGATTGCTTCTGTGAACAGGTGTCTTTTATACAGGTGAAGTATCGGAATGACGGCAGGAAACCTCTTGACGGGTAGCACACTTTTTATTAAACCTTGACTTGTCACGATACAACGTGGTCACTATTCCTCTCACTACACACACTTCACTTGACACGTGTAGTTACTATGGCTCACACTGCACTCCAGCCCCGTAACGTCCGTGGAGCCTCCAGGCCCACCCCAGCTTGGGCGTGGGTCACAACCTCTGTGTCCCGAGGGCCGGCCCTCACACGGACGTTCGGCCCGGGTCCCAGGGTCCCGCCTCTGGGTCACACAGAGCCCCGGCCCTCACAAGGACAGCGGGACTAGGTGCCGCAGGGCCCGATCTCTTCCTCCTCCGTCTTCAGTCTTCGCTGGTCACCAACTCCCTTTGCGCCTGTGCGCACCACCTTATATAGCCCCCGCTCTCGGGAGACGGAGCGTATGCGGACCTCGACGTGAGCATCCCCCTTAGTTGACCAATCCCGCGCGCTTGCCCCAGGATCCCATCGCTGTCATCGCGCGTCACCGATACCCAGCCAATCACTGCGTCATAACCCCGACCCCGCGCTGACCCCTGATCCTTCACCGTCAGCGCGCGTCACCAACACACACAGCCAATCACTACGCGCTGGCACACGATCTCTACCCCAGCGCGTATCACCACTACACAGGTAACGAGCTGAGATTAGGAGCACACTCTTAAAGGGAGTGCTCCTAATCTCAGCTCGTTACCTGTATAAAAGACACCTGGGAGCCAGAAATCTTTCTGATTGAGAGGGGTCAAATACTTATTTCCCTCATTAAAATGAAAATCAATTTAAAACATTTTTGACATGCGTTTTTCTGGATTTTGTTGTTGTTATTCTGTCTCTCACTGTTCAAATGAACCTACCATTAAAATTATAGACTGATCATTTCTTTTTCAGTGGGCAAACGTACAAAATCAGCAGGGATCTAATACTTTTTTCCCTCACTGTAGATGTATAATAACAACTGTTTCAAGTTCATCAAGTTTTTCATTTATTAGGAACAGCCTTGTGAGCCGTGCGGGTTGTGAACACATTGTCCTGCGGAGGGAGCTGGTAGGAAGGTCGGGTTGCTCGGTCAATGGCCTGCAGGGTCAACGGCGGCGTGGGGTATTCCGCAAATATGGCCGACTGTGAGGGCGGGCACAAGCCGGTGTGAGTAGGTGAAACGTTGAGTTTATAAGGGCACCACGGGGTGACCAGCCCTCCCCACCCAGCCCCTCCCCACCCTCCACTCCCCACCCAGCCCCACCCCACCCTCCCCACCCAGCCCCTCCCTCCCCACCCAGCCCCTCCCTGCACGATGGACAGACGGACACAATAATCCCCTGTGGGCTGGTGTAACCAGGAAGTTCCTACCAGTATAACCAGCAAATATAAAAAACGTATTAAAAACGCCGTGTGCAGAAATCCCAATGTGGTACAAGTCAACAATTTAGATGAACCACACGTTTTCGATGTAAAGCTTTCGTGACTGCAGGGATTCATCTTCTTGGTTCTTTCGGTAAAGTTCACTAGAAGGGTAGAAACCTGAAATCAATTAAATTCACGACGTTTCTGGCGCGACACAAGCGTCTGTCATCAGATGGGACAACCACAGCAAGAACCAATCGCTGAAGTTGGCAAAAGGGGCTGTTGTATCAAGAGGCCATACAGGTGTAGAGGAGTAAAATGGGACGTGACGTCATGCGTGCCGTTCAGTGCGATGACGTCACATCTCCCGGGTACTTAAGGGAGACCCCGTGACGTAAGCGGGGTCACTGTGGGAACGGTAGAGTAGGAAGGGTGAAGAGGGAACCAGGGGTAGAGAGAGGGATCGAATAGTGAGTCTGGGGAGTAGCCGGTAGTCGCCGTAGAGGTGCTCTCTCTCCGGTCGGTGGAGTCGGCAAAGTCCACGATCCGAAACGAGAGAGAGACCGGAGCTAGCCGGCAGGGACCCGGACTCAGAGTAGGACCCCCTAGCCCCTGGGAGTTGTTACACCTGCTGTGTAATATTGTAACAGCTTTAACAAACCCTGGCGAAAGCCCTAACTTACCTCCGTCTACGAGTGCGTCCGTCGGAAACTACTCAACACTACCAAAGATTTGTCCACGAAGCCATCCAGATGTACGAACGCAGCACAACTTCAACCGAGAGGATGGTTTCAAACTAAGCAATCGTTGGAAAGATGTCATCGACCAAGCCAAACTAAAGCTGACTTATAATTGTACAGCCCAGTGGCGGCTCCTGCAAAATCTCTCAGGGGGGGAAATGTCTGGATGATTGATAAGGATAAGGTCCACCCATGCAATGGATAAATTAACAGCTTAAGCATGTAAAGGCAACTTCACTTCTTTAAAATTAATGAAAAATAAAGTGACTCTTACAATACATCTTGTTTGTTTCTATACTCGCTATTATTACAATCCACTCAGTTTCTTTCATTAAAGATTCCACTAGGTGGCGACAAATAATATTGTTGACTGAAACGTGCTTACGTATGATGACGTCAGCACGTTAGTGCGAGCCCTCCCGGAAGCCGTAGAGAATGCATTGCAGCGTCCACCGTTCGAAAAAAAACATCTTTGAATGTAAGTCTACGGGAACACTCTGGGCGATTCTCAGCCGGAGTGAAATCGCCCAAAAAAAGGCGGTACTCCACAGAACATGACATGACGCTGATTGGACTATATCCAGAGGCACAGTGACGGCTAGCGTAACTCTGTGGTTGAATGACATTGGTGGTGCGTCACCCAATCGCCCTAATGAAGAATATTGATAAGCTTTAATAAACCCTGATGGAAGCCTCTAACTTACCTTCGTTTCCGAGTACGTCAGTGGGAACTTCTCTGCATAGGTAAGAGAGGGGGGCGGGATGTTATTAACCAGGTAAAACCTTGACTGCCTCATGGTACCATTGGAACCTCCTTTGCCAGCATAAAATATGATCATTGTTTTTTACCCTTTTATCTGGCAACAAAACTGACACATTTTTTTTACAAGGAGTCATGTTTGCATTGACCACAATACCTGCAGTCGTAATAACTCTGATAATGTATGCACGTCCTTGAAGTTGATTGGTCCACACACGAGACAGCTTTCCTTAGAGCCTAGTCTCACATGGTGTTGGACCAGATGACGCCAAAAGGCGCACAACTCAAAGACAATGCACCATCAGAGTATGAGAGCTCGGGTAAGCATTTACACCATTGGAACCTCATTTGCCAGTAATTATCATATTTTTTACTGGCAAATGAGGTTCCAATGATCATGCTAATCTCTCATTACCGCAGCAGCTTCTAAATTTCTCTGTTGATATGTAAACTCCTTTGTCAAGGCGCTCTGCATCCTCCAACCAGCTTAAATATACGCTGCCGAGCTTAGCGGTGTTCATTCAGACGCTGTCTTTCCGACAGACCTGTGTTTTCTTCACCTGAGGACGGCTGCTTGCGTTGTGGCCGAAACGTCGTGAGAATTGTATTTTATGTTTTATTTTTATTATTTATTATTTCCCTTCTACGTGATGACTTTACCGAAAGAACCAAGAAGATGAATCCCTGCAGTCACGACAGCTTTAAATCGAAATTTAACCGCCTCTACGGGGAGGGATTCATTCCTTTGTCAAGGCACCCTTCCTCCCGCAACCCAGCAGCTTAAATATACGCTGCCAAGCTTGGTGGTGTTTCATTCAGACGCTGTCTTTCCAACAGACCTGTTCTTCACCTGAGGACGGCTGCTTGCGTTGTGGCCGAAACGTCGTGAGAATTTTATTATGTTTAATTTTGTTATTTTATTATTTCCCTTCCACGTCACTTTACCGAAAGAACCAAGAGGAAGACATTTTTGTGTTTCGAATCACCAAAATAAAGCTTTAATAACAATGTAGCAACGGTAATGATAAGAAAGTGTGATTCAAACGCGGCTGTTGATGCAATCGGAGGCTTAGCCCCCACCCCACCTCCATTTGTGTTGCAATCGGAGGCTTAGCCCCCCACCCCACCCCCTTTGTGTTGCAATCGGAGGCTTAGCCCCCCATCCCACCTCCCTTTGTGTTGCAATCGGAGGCTTAGCCCCCCACCCCAACCCCCCTTTGTGTTGCAATCGGAGGCTTAGCCCCCACCCCCCACCTTTGTGTTGCAATCGGAGGCTACCCCCCACCCACCCCTGTGTGTTGCAACGAGGTTAGCCCCCCACCCCACCCCCCTTTGTGTTGTCGGAGGCTTAGCCCCCCACCCCACCTCCCTTTGTGTTGCAATCGGAGGCTTAGCCCCCACCCCCCCCCCCACTTTGGTTGCAATCGGGGTTAGCCCCCCACCCACCTCCCTTTGGTTGCGATGAAACGTCGGGAGTTTTTACGATTTTTTTTTGATTTATCCCCGTGACTCGACCTGCGATCAATACAATTTTAAGTAAAAACTTGTTTTTTAATTAAAATAAATACTCCAGCCCCCCACTCCACCCCCCCACCTCTACCCCCCCCACCCCATCCACCCTCGCCACGATTTTAATTCGCAGTTAATTTTTAATTTTTGTTAAAACTTACAAACTCGCACGGAGAACGTTTTTGTTTTTTTGAGGTGTTGGTTACCTACCGTGGTCCGCGGCGACCCGGTTACATCTATCGCGGTCCAAGGCTACCCCTCTATCATGGTTACCATGACTACCACATCTATCGCGGTTACAATGGCCCAACTCTACCATGGTTACCATGGCTACCACATCTATCATGGTTACCATGGCTACCATGTATAAAACCATGGAGTACCCACAGAGACCCAAGAGACCCACAGACACCCACAGAGACCCAGAGACCCAAAGAGACCCACAGAGACCCATAGAGACCCACAGAGACCCACAGAGACCCATACTGATCCACAGAGACCCATACAGACCCAGAGACCCACAGAGACCCATAGAGACCCACAAAGACCCACAGAGACCCATACAGATCCACAAAGACCCAGAGACCCATAAAGACCCACAGAGACCCATACAGACCCATAGAGACCCACACAGACCCACAGAGACCCACAGAAACCCAGACCCACAGAGACCCACAGAGACCCACACAGACCCACAGAGACACACATGGACCCATAGAGACCCACACAGACCCACAGAGACCAACAGAGACCCACACAGACACATAGAGACCCACAAAGACCCATAGAGACCCACAGAGACCCACAGAGACCCATACTGATCCACAGAGACCCATACAGACCCACAGAGACCCATAGAGACCCACAGATACCCATAGAGACCCACAGAGACCCATACAGATCCACAAAGACCCACAGAGACCCATAAAGACCCACAGAGACCCATACAGACCCATAGAGACCCACACAGACACACAGAGACACACAGAGACACACATGGACCCATACAGACCCACAGAGACCCAAACTGATCCACAGAGACCCACAGAGACCCACAGAGACCCGTACTGATCCACAGAGACCCATACAGATCCACAAAGACCCACAGAGACCCATACAGACCCACAAAGACCCACAGAGACCCATACTGATCCACAAAGACCCACAGAGACCCATACAGATCCACAAAGACCCACAGAGACCCACAGAGACCCACAGAGACCCACACAGACCCACAAAGACCCACAGAGACCCATACAGATCCACAAAGACCCACAGAGACCCATACAGATCCACAAAGACCCACAGAGACCCATACAGATCCACAAAGACACACAGAGACCCACAGACACCCACAGAGACCCATACAGACCCACAGTGACCCATAGAGACCCACAGAGACCCATAGAGACCCACAGAGACCATACAGACACAGTGACCCATAGAGACCCAGAGACCCATAGAGACCCACAGAGACCCATAGAGACCCACAGAGACCANAGAGACCCACAGAGACCACAGGACCCACAGAGACCCATACAGACCACAGTGACCCAGAAACCCTTAGAGACCCACAGAGACCCATAGAGACCCACAGAGACCCATACAGACCCACAGAGACCCATAGAGACCCACAGACTACAGNCCCACAGAGACTCANACCCACAGAGACCCACAGAGACAGAGACCCAGACCCATACAGAGACCCACACCCAGAGACCCACAGAGATAGACCCAGAGACCCACAGAGACCCACAGGGACCCACAGAGACCCATACAGACCCACAGTGACCCAGAAACCCTTAGAGACCCACAGAGACCCATAGAGACCCACAGAGACCCACAGAGACCCACAAAGACCCACATGAGACCCACAGAGACAGAGACCCACAGATCCACAGAGACCCACAGAGACAGAGACCCATACCCACAGAGACCCACACAGNGACACAGAGACCCATAGACCCATACAGCACCCACAGAGACCCACAGAGACACACAGAGACCCACAGAGACCCACAGAGACCCATAATCCCACGCGTATTTTGAACTTTTGGCACCACACGTAGCCAACCGTGGCTAATCGGAGGTGCGGGTCAAGAACAACCAACAAACACAACAACAACAACAACAACAACCACGAGGCAGCAGCTCTACAGACAACGAGTTTGCCAAACCTAGACGACGATTTGAAAGTCCCACACACATACGCACAGTGCAAAAGAAGTCCGGCATATACGTAACCACCAACCCCCCCCCCGCCCGCCTCCATCCCACACCGAACCGTGACGGCTAACCATGAAGACTCGCCCGTAACCGGGTCTTAACCGTAATCGAGCCCTTAGCCACGACCTCCTGCGTACCGGGCGAGGGAGTTAACATCCCGCGGGGTCCAGGGTCGAACCCACGATCTCCTGCGTACCGGGCGAGGTAGTTAACATCTCGCAGGGTCAGGATCGAACCCACGACCTCCTGCGTACCGGGCGAGGTAGTTAACATCTTGCAGGGTCAGAGATCAAACCCACGACCTCCTGCGTACCGGGCGAGGTAGTCAACATCTCGCAGGGTCCGAGATCGATCCCACGACCTCCAGCGTACCGGGCGAGGTAGTCAACATCTCGCAGGGTCCGGGATCGATCCCACGACCTCCTGCGTACCGGGCGAGGTAGTTAACATCTCGCAGGGTCCGAGATCGAACTCACGACCTCCTGCGTACCGGGCAAGGTAGTTAACATCTCGCAGGGTCAGGGATCGATCCCACGACCTCCTGCGTACCGGGTGAGGTAGTTAACATCTCGCAGGGTCAGGGATCGAACCCACGACCTCCTGCGTACCAGGCGAGGTAGTTAACATCTCGCAGGGTCCGGGATCGAACCCACGACCTCCTGTATACCAGGCAAGGTAGTTAAAATCTCTGAGGGCCCGCAATGGAACCACGACCTCCTGCGTACCGGGCGAGTCAACATCTCAGACGTTCACCCCGAGCTTTAAGTGATCCCGTGGTTCCCATAAGCTCCCGGCTCTCGCATGAACTGCGTTGCGACGTCATTTTACAGTCTGTCGAAGGCGAACGGCGCGGCGATATATTCCTCTCGACGAGCTCTATGCGATGCGCTCATCTTGGTTCTTTCGGTAAAGTCGCGTAGAAGGACATAATAAAATAATAAAAATAAAACATAATAAAATATTTTAGTTCTTTCGGTAAAGTCACGTAGAAGGGAAATAATAAAAAAATTAAACATAATAAAATAGAAAACATACTAAAATATTTTATATCTTTATATTTTTTGTTATTTTATTATTTCCCTTCTACGTGGCGACTTTACCGAAAGATCCAAGAAGATGAATCCCTGCAGTCACGAAAGCTTTAAATCGAAATTCAAAGTTTCGTTTCTTCAGCGCATTCATCCTCGCTGCTGCTGCGCTTGGAGACGACAAATCGGTCGCCACGGCGTTGGTAACACGCCGTGGGGACAGAGTCGCCAGAAATAATTCTGCAAGGATTCACACTCTTAGGTTTTTTCGGTAAAGTCACGTAGGTGAAAATAAAATAAATACATTTTTTATTAAAGTAAAAATAAAAATCACGACGTTTCGGAGGCAACACAAGCTTCCGTCTTCAGGTGGAACCGTCACATCTACGACAGCTGTATCAAGTAAGATACAGGGTCGCAAACGGGTACCAATACCCGTACCCTACCCGTACCCGGCCGGGTACGGGTAGGGTACGGGTACCCGATTGCGACCTCTGGGATGAAGCCGTGTTGCAGGCGCGGGTGGGTTGATTCTAGGAACTTGAATTGTGAGAAGAGACAAGACGTTGGGAAATGAGTGACAAACGGTGACTCACCAGTGACTCACGGTCTACCCGTACCCGGCCGCACCAGGGTCGCAAACGGCTACCCGTACCCGGCCGGGTACGGGTAGCCGGGTATCGGGTAAGGTACGGGTATCGGGTACCCGGTTGCGACCTCTGTGGCCCGGCCTACCATGAGTCTTAAAGAACGATGATAATTTAGCAAAACAGAGCCATTAATCGCGGTAACCTTCGAATGAAATCGCTAAAGCTACGTGTCACGCACGCTGTGAACGTATCGTAACGTATCACATTGTACTGTACTCGCCGAGATACTGTCCGTCGTCTGCGCACTTGAACGATGTTTAGGGTTGTCGATGACAAATTTTAGCGAATCGATATCGCCGTCGTAAGATCGAAATGTCCTAAGTCGGACCGTCGTTTTTGGCTGCTGCAGCTCCTTACTATTAAAATTCCTTCCCTCTATCACTGCTAAGCCTACCCTTTGTTGCTGCTAATCCTACACAATGCACGGGCATAATGACTTTGAGACCCCCCCCGCCCACCTCCTATGCATTCCACAAGTAGTGACTAATCCCATATCAGCATTTTCCATAAATATGCTAAATCCCTCTGTTGATATGCAAATTCCTTTGTCAAGGCACCCTTCCCCTCCAACCCAGCAGCTTTAATGTACGCTGCCAAGCTTGGTGGTGTTTCATTCAGACGCTGTCTTTCCGACAGACCTGTTCTTTACCTGAGGACGGCTGCTTGCGTTGTGGCTGAAACGTCGTGAGAATTATTTTGTTTAATTTTTATTATGTTTATTTTTATTATTTTATTAATTCCTCTGTTGATATGCAAATTCCTTTGTCAAGGCGCCCTTCCCCCTCCAACCCAGCAGCTTAAATATACGCTGCCAAGCGTGGTGGTGCTCATTCAGACGCTGTCTTTCCGACAGACCTGTTCTTCACCTGAGGACGGATGCTTGCGTTGTGGCCGAAACGTCGTGAGAATTGTATCTTATGTTTTATTTTTATTATTTTATTATTTCCCTTCTACGTGATGACTTTACCGAAAGAACCAACAAGATGGGTACCTGTACTCTGACGATACTGTGACGAGCGTGGGCATCGTCGTTGCTGCTGTTCGCCTGATGGGTTTAGGCCAATCAGTCTCAAAGGCAGTGCCACGTCACATCAGCCGCATCACCTCTACATAACAAAAGGCTCAGTCAACCATTCTACACAACAAAGACTCATTTCCTGGCAGCGATTTCAGCCGCACCACCTCTACATAACAATAGGCTCAGTCAACCATTCTACACAACAAAGACTCATTTCCTGGCAGCGATTTCAGCCGCACCACCTCTACATAACAATAGGCTCAGTCAACCATTCTACACAACAGACTCATTTCCTGGCAGCGATTTCAGCCGCACCACCTCCACATAACAATAGGCTCAGTCAACCATTCTACACAACAAAGACTCATTTCCTGGCAGCGATTTCAGCCGCACCACCTCTACATAACAAAATGCTCAGTCAACCATTCTACACAACAAAGACTCATTTCCTGGCAGCGATTTCAGCCGCATCACCTCTACATAACAAAGGCTCAGTCAACCATTCTACACAACAAAGACTCATTTCCTGGCAGCGATTTCAGCCGCACCACCTCTACATAACAATAGGCTCAATCAACCATTCTACACAACAAAGACTCATTTCCTGGCAGCAATTCAGCTGCACCACCTCTACATAACAAAGGCTCAGTCAACCATTCTACACAACAAAGACTCATTTCCTGGCAGCGATTTCAGCCGCACCACCTCTACATAACAAAGGCTCAGTCCCATTTACACGCACCTTTACATCATCCGCACCTAGTTTACACAACAAAGGCTCATTCCTAACAGCGTGCTTCATCCGCACCGAAGCTCACAAAAATAATATCCAGGCCTACCTTGGCTCCTCCCACCCTCAACCAGTATATGGAATTTCTCTTTACTGATACAGCAATCGTGCTGTGACGGTTCCACCTGAAGACGGAGCTTGTGTTGCCTCCGAAACGTCGTGATTTTTATTTNATTTTACTTTATTAATTTAATTTTTTACCTACGTGACTTTACTGAAAAAACCTAAGAATATGAATCCTTGCAGTCACGAAAGCTTCAAATCTAGAAAGAAATAGAGACGTTTGTTATTGAACACGATGCATAATCCTAATACATCAACACCCAGGTCTGTCATTCTGTCATCCTGTGACTAACGCGCCACGGATTGGTTGAAGTGCGTCACGTGACCAAGGCCAAGCAGCCAACCAGAGGCGCGCCCCTCACAAACATGGACGCCCAGTCATCACACACGTGTTTGCAGTGACGTCAGATCTCCAACCACGAGGATTTGAACACCAAAAAATAGAAAGTACAGCACTCACGTACAGTGCTGACTTTCCCCCCACTATGAAAGTTTAATTAGATAACACACAGTTTTGTGTGTGTGTCGTTCTATAGAAGAGAAAATAGGTGGTTAGCCAATGCATCATAACACTTTAGTCACATTGTTATAAAGTGTGTGACTGAGTGGTGAATGCACAGGTGGCACAGTAGGGGGCACAGGTGGTGCATCAGCCAGTCATCTCAGTCGACCCGTGGCACCTGGGTCTGCCCCGTGACCTCCTNNCCAGCGGGCGTTCGACACTTCACGTGGCCTCAAGGTGCACATGGCCTGGCACAAGCGTCGTGGTGACGTCACCGCCACTTAGTGGCGAATGGCGGTTGTTGTTGTGTGCAGAGAGTGACTGCACAGCANGTTGGTAGTAGGGGCACAGGATTGCATCAGTCACTCTCGGTCATCTCGTGGACCGTGGACTGNTTCCCGTGACCTCCTGCGCGGCGTTCGACACTTNACGTGAACTCAAACACCTGGCACAAGCGTCGTGGTGCGTCACCGCCACTACGAAGGCGGNTGTTGTTGTTNAGTGACGATTCCNTGTAGAAACGTATCATCCATTTGGCGATCGCTAAGATTTGGAGCTTTGTGAAGACGTGAAGGGAAATAAATGGACGTTGAATTAATAAAATAAATGACAATTAAATGAATATGAATTTTAATTTTCAAATGTCATTTACTTTCTTTCTACGTAGACTTTACCGAAATAAGAAATAACACCGCTTTACATTGGGACCTCCTTTGACATGATAATTGTTTTTTTACCCTTTTATGTGGCAACAAAACTGACACCTTTTNACGAGGAGTCATGTTTACATTAACCACAATACTGCAAACAAAAAAACACAACTCCGATAATATGCACTGTCCTGAAGTTGATTGGTCCACACCCGAGACAGCTTCCTAAGAGCCTAGTCTCACATGGGTTGGACCAGATGACGCCAAAAGGCGCACAACTCAAAGACAATGCACCATCAGAGTATGAGAGCTCGGGTAAGGCATTACACCATTGGAACCTCCTTTGCTAGTAAAAATATGATAATTGTTTTTTAACCTTTAATCTGGCAACAAAACTGACACCTTTTTTCAAGGAGTCATCTGGTCCAACACGATGTGAGACTAGGCTCTAAGAAAAGCTGTCTCGAGTGTGGACCAATCAACTTCAAGGACAGTGCACATACATTATCAGAGTTGTGTGTTTTGTTTGCATTCCGACCGCAGGTATTGTGGTCAATGCAAACACGACTCCTTGTAAAAAAAAACTGGTGTCAGTTTGTTGCCAGATAAAAGGGTAAAAAAAACAATTATCAGTAACACGGTTGTTATTGCCAGAAAATCATCACCGTCGTCGTCGTCATCATCATCATCACCGTCATCACCGTCATCATCACCGTCATCGCATCATCATCACCGTCATCATCACCGTCATCATCACCATCATCATCACCACCACCATCATCGTCATCATCGTCATCATCACCATCATCACCATCATCATCACCATCATCATCACCATCATCACCATCGTCACCATCATCGTCGTCATCATCATCATCGTCGTCATAGTCGTCGTCACTTGAAAAATAAGAATCGGTTTAAATGCCC
>WFAB01002390.1:0-41520 GCA_018977245.1 Lethenteron camtschaticum | reverse complement strand
AAATCACGATAATCAGCTCAGTCTCGTTTCGCACACAAGTGAGCAGCAAGGGCTAAAAATACACTCACATAACGAGCTGTTACATTGTCACCTCTCAATCCCTTGACCTTGATTTAAAGTTTAAGGCATTTTCAACTTATGAAAGCCCCTTATGAATTAGAAGAATTAGCCAGTAAGTGGATAATGGTAAGAATATGTTTTTCTTTAGTAGTTTATAAGACGTAACATGAGAACATGGTTATCCTTGATGAAATGTGTCAGCAATATATCATGATATTTATTTTAATAAAATTACACATGTCGTAAAGTATTTTTCTCATTGAAGAGTTTTTCTGCAACTCAATATGTATTAAATGTAACTATTCATATGCCAATCTAAACTGTCAATCTGGATCAAGTTAAGGTCGTAATTTGGTTAAAGCTCCCTGGAGTATAGTGCAGTCTTGAAACATTATTCACTCCATCTGTACAGCTTGGCTATTCATATGCTTTGAACATGAACTATTCCCCATAACGTTATTCATGGATTATGTTTCCTTTTAAAGCAGTATTATTGATAAACGTCTTAAGAAAACCTTGCCTGATTATTACATGACCAAACCCATACACCAATTACGAACCATAACATTAGCTGCAAAAACGCAGTTGTTTACGTAACTTTTTTTCGAGTAACAAAACCAAGTGCACACAAACACATCCAATGTTTAATTACAACGACGGATAAGGCATCATAACCTATTTGTCTATTATTTTATTCTCCAGAGTTTAAACTTTCAACATTAACCATCCCACGTCGACCAGCTTGTAGAAGTGGAGCCGCATGACCAGCACAGTGCCAGGAGGCCCTCATCAAGATTTATCTCAATAAAAGGGCAGTGCGTGCATTTGTCAACAGAAAAGCAGGTTCGGCTGGAAATAAAAAAAACTGGATCTAATCTCCAGAGGTATTTTGTCCAGTATCATATCGCACACCACGAGTAATGAACTACGCAGAATATACACCACGTTAAATTGTTATCTGTTATCTGACCTCATCCATCGTAAACAGGGTACTGTGTGTTTTGCATATATAGGACTTGAAATCACGCGCCACGCGTTCTGTTGCTAGACAAGCGAGCAGAATACAGTGGAGCATCTGAGGACACGGTTGTTGTGGTCGTGGCATTAAGGGGGGGGTCGTTAAGAGACACGACAGGTGTTAGGGGTGACTGAGGACGCAGGCCGGTGATTGGTTAGGAGGGTGAGTGGTTTATCACCGACGCCGGCCTGGCAGCAATAACATGGTCACGTGAGGCTGGGGGCCTGGGGGCGAGTAGCAAAGCGGGGGGTGAGATAATTGATTGGGACTGATTGGTGCGGGGATAAAGGGCACAGCGTAACGGAGAGATGGAGTCTTGGTTGGGATTGGAGCTGGCAGTTGGTGCCCGAGAGAGAGACGAGCAGCAGTGAGCAGAGATAGGTACGATAAGGATAGAGAGAACACAGTGTACGGTAGAGTGGATAGAGAGAACACAGTGTACGGTAGCAGTGGATAGAGAGAACAGTGTACGGTAGTAGTGGATAGAGAGGATACAGTGTACGGTAGAAACGGGGAGACATGGAGTGTTGTTAATGGCGAGTTGTGCATCGGAGCGAACGGAGAGATACGGAGCGATGATGAGGTGTGAACTCTACGCGTAAATAAACGAGACGAGAAAGACAACGAGAGAACGAGTCCTACACATATGTAATAAAGGACTCGTTCACTGTGTCTGTCTCCGTTGTCCTTTATTCGGGTTCTTTACAACTTGTCCCACACGGCCCTCGCTCAGAGCCTCTCCGCTTGGCAGCTCGATGCTGCCGTCGCTCCCGTAGCCTCTCTCCACTCCGATGCAGCTCCGCTGCTGGTTCCCTCGTGCAGGCCTCCGGCTGCCCTCACTGCAGCCCCACCGCTGCTCCCCGTTCCTCCGTGCTCGGTCACCGCTGGCCGACGGTGCCGAGTCTTACTGTGTGTGTGGCGATCTCGCCACTCTCCAACCTCCGCCCTGCGTGGCCTCACTCTATCTCTCTCCAACTCTCTCTCGTCTCTTCCGGTATCTCTCCCTTAAGACCTAATCCCTCTCTCTCACGTGACCTAACTCCTCCCCCCGTGACGTCATATCCGCGAGGCCGTTTACGCCCGCATTACACATACATCAGCGTGGTGGTGATTAAACGAAACATGGGGGGAGTGATTGACTACCTCACCGTCACTTGTTTTTTAAGTGCTTGACAAACCTTATACATTTTAGCTTAATTTATTATGTAGCTCATATTGGAACACAAATGTTTACATGAAACATCTCTTTCTTAGTAAAATTGAAGAGGGACGAAATAGACACGTTCAAATAGTTGAAATTTCCTTTTATAATGATACTTTTGAAATCATTTTTTTATCATGTGAAATCATATTTGAAGCCAGGAAGAGTCACTCGGTGCATATGTGTTCATTAGTTAATGCATTTCACGTCTAATGTAATGTCCTTTCTCTTCCTCTTTTCTTCCCTTGCCTCTGCACTCATTCCCGTGCCTTCCCTGCATTTTCTTGAACCATAAAGTAAACATTGTCGCAGTCACTCATTCCTCAAACCTTGCATGCTCCCACGATCTAAATCATTATCCTCTGTCACCATTGTTTAAGCCATGTCAAGCGCCTTGAGTGAAGGCACTCTATAAATATAAAATAAGATACAATATCGCAATGTTCCAGAAACATCCTATGTGAGTACTGTATCGTGTACAGTACCCGTGTTTAGTGTATAGTGTACCCATGTGTAGTTTAAAGTGTACTTGTGTATAGCGTATTGGCTACCCATGTGTAGTGTGTAGGGTACCTGTGTCGTGTATAGTGTTTGATTGTTATAATAATGATTACTAGCAAGACTCGCGGAACTTCCGCAAGGATTTTATGATGAGGAGCAAAGCGCTACTTATCAGTAAACTCTTACAATTTGACAAGTCTACACACTCACTTTAACACGCAAACACATATACAAAGACCCCCCGTATAGCCTTAACAGACTGTGGGGCAAGTGCAGTTAGCGAGCACCTATGAAGGCTGATCCTCACACAAGAGGGATGGTGGCCAGCACCACGGCCAATCGCCTTTATCTGCCAAATGGAGATGTTTACACACCGCACTAGGTACTCGTTTTAGACTGAGTGGACCTTGGAGAGCCCCAGGACCGGTTTAGATTATATTCTATTCGAGTTAGGATTTATATAGGGCAAGGCGATCCCCAACTCCCACGTGAGCACCCTCAGCCTTTCCGCGGCCAGGGAGTCGAGCCCCGCCTCAACCATCTGAGGGGATTGCCTTCCATCCCAGCGCCAGCAGCGCCTGCCAGAAAGCGAGAGGTGTCTTGGCCTCCCCTCGCTTCCACTTGAGAAACCTCGTGCGGGCGTCTCGTGGTTCGCCAAAATTGTCCCTTTGCAGCGCCGTCGACTCCGGCGCTCCTCCCACGCGGTCCCGCACTCTTCTCAAAATGGCTCCTGCCGGCCACGCCAGGCCCTCCACGGGCAAAATGGAGCCCACAATGTGCACGGTTTCCAGCCGCACTCCTCTGCTCCCGCTCCGATGTGAACTTCAGCCGGGGTCCCCCTGTGACTCTCTCTCCATGCCGCACGTCTCTTGCTCCGTCCCGCGCTCCCCTCAACGCGGCTGTCCTCGCCATGCTACGTGGTCGGCGCGTGACCGCGGAAAATCGCGCGCTCTCCCGCCAATGTGTAGCTGCTCTCCTGCTGATCCGCAGCCACTCTCCCGTTTATGTATAGCCATTTGCCCATCGATCTGTAGCCGCTCTCCCGCCGTTCGCAGCCGCTCTCCTGCCGCTGCCCACGGGCTTCGTAACCGGGGTCCCAGGGCTGCCGGATGGATTATTACTCTGCCATTCCTGTCCTTCGATGACACTACAGGTGGGTTCTTTCATACTCCACTTCTGACACCAGTTGTAGTATCAGCGAAGTGGGAGACGAGGTTTTTCAGGAGCACCTTCTTTATTAACACCTTCACAGGTTCACAGGTTCGCCCTCACTCTCTTCATAGTCATCTAGCCTTAACACAACTCTGACCGTGGCACCAGCTGAGACAGCCAACAACTTCCGGCACGCAATATCTAGCGAAGATGGCAGCAACAAAGGCGACGAAGATTACAGCGACGATGAGACGAGTCCACTCCCAGAACCGGCAGCCCCGAGCTTCCCCCCTGCCGACAGACCCCTGTATATGCTCACCTGCATGTATACAGCTCGTCCACTGCAGCTGCCATTGCAGCACAACAGACAGCACTATTACACTACACATACACACACGTGTGCATGTATACACACACANTTAACGCACACACTCCGAAAAGTGATGTCAGGACTCATTACAGATGGCGGAGGATCGCTCCTCCAAACCAAAGAGCTTGGTGGTTCACTTCCCCGGTGGGAGTAGGCGTTTAAAGTTAAATAGAAACATTAGTTTTCACGGAATTTATCTACGTGTTGCTGTAAGTGGGGCTTTCGTGCAATGAGTGTGTCGACTTGTGATCAGTTGGATCAATGAACGGGCCTCAGGAACAGAACCCGTGCGTAAGGCGGGGAATGACTGTAAAGTGTTATGATGGCAAGTTGCAAATAATGTTGCATTTTGCAGTACAGCATTATTCATTATTATTGTATGTGTAAAGTGGAATACAGAGGCGCACACACTATACTTGGAGGCAACACGTTTAATAAACAACCTACGTAACCACTCTGACTTATATAGCTAGGTGTGGCTATACTGTTCACTATGGCGTGTGAGTTAACTGTACGAACGGGCCAGTCAACACACACGCTGCCTGACCTATGATTTCCAGCTAAGACTTCACGGCGAATGAAGAGCGAAGAACGAAAAGCAAAGAGTGAAGACTTGAGTTGATCCCCACAAACGAGCCCAATCCCTCTCGGGGCTCCCCCTTTATTTCCCTGGCCGCGGCCTTCTTCCCCTTTGGCCATTCCCCCTGCGGTATCAAGTTCGAAGCTCCCGGCTCCCAGTCACGTGTCCATCAAGCCTCCAATGGAGGTTCCCAACGCTCAGTGGCACTTCCCAATTAGTAGCTGGCGCTAACAGTGCAGTGACCCTATTCATGTCACTACACATGGATTGGGTGTCTCACCTTATTTATCAAAAGTTTGTATCATCACGCTTACAGGGAATGTATACACGCAAGTAACGCTCAGCAATCAGCCATCCAGCCTGTTGGATGGTGCTCAGTATAGAATTATGTTAATGCATTATTGATTTGAAGCTTTCGTGACTGCAGGAATCCATACTCTTTGGTTCTTTCGGTAAAGTCACGTAGGTATAAAATAAAATAAATCACGACGTTTCGGGCACAACACAAGCATCCGTCATCAGGTGGGAAAGCATGGTCTGCTGCTGATGCAGACTTTTTAAAACACCTGATGACGGATGCTTGTGTTGCGCCCGAAACGTCGTGATTTATTTTATTTTATACCTACGTGACTTTACCGAAAGAACCAAGGAGTATTAATGCATTATGTCACGCACGCCAACTGATTGCAGTACGTGATGTAACCGCGTCCAAGTAGTCAACCAGAGGGGCAGAATGTTACAGGAAAAATTATGTTAGCGTTTATTACATAAGATAATGGTGCGCAAAAATCTTTAAAATAGTGAACTGACTGTCGAGTTTGGGCCACCGGTCGTTCACAGGCGCTTCCTTTGAATGACAGTTGCCCCTCGATCGTGCAGGCTTTGCTGTCGAGGCTTCATCTACTACAACTTCACTTGTGCGTTAAAGAAAACACAGTCCAGTGACAACCTGGGTTAATATAACATGGGCTGAGATATCCAGGCTGTGTGTTGCTGTTGAGCCACTGGAGGTTTGCGAGTGCAGTGTGACTGTCATGTCAATAGAGGGCGCTAGAGCAATGCACCTGAGATTAACACAGCCCTGCATGGCTTTGCAAATGAACGCATTGTGCCAATGCAAAAGCTGAGCGTAAAAATACGTTCAAGAGCATTCGGAGAGATAAAAAATTGTAATGTCAAAATAATTTGTAAGTAAATTTTGTAAGTAAGTGCTTCTTTAACATGTTTAATCTCTCTCGCTAGACTCTCACCAACTGACACTGTTTTAGCTCGATGTATGAGTGTTTTGATAAGAGATGATTTCTGAGCTGGGTGATGATGTGAATCTGCATTCAGAAAGGCATCAGTGTGCGTTTGCTTTCGGTAAACGCTGTGTTATTTTTCCATTAAGACCATGTCCCAGCAAAATATCTAGGAACGGGATTCTGTTATTCACCTATATTTCCATGGTAAACTGTATAGCCGGGTTTTGTGCATTGAGATGATTTAGAAAATAATTAAGTGCATCTTTACCATGTGACCAGACAACCAAAGTGTCATTAACATATCTAAACCAAAAGGATGGTTTTAATGTACTCGAGGCAAGTGCTCTTGTTTCAAAGTTCTCCATGTACAGATTTGCAATAGCAGGAGATAACGGAGAGCCCATTGCGGCTCCTTCCTTTTGTTTAAAGAAATCACCTCTCCATAAGAAGTAAGTGTTATTTAAACAATGATCAGCTAGTTTCGGAATATATTTTGGTAAACCTGTATTCTTTACCAGTGTATCAAGTAATTTAAGCGACTCGTTCACTGGAACCTTTGTGAATAGAGAAATCACATCAAAACTCACCAGAATATCATTAGGGTTAAGTTTGATATCTTTAATCACATTCACAATATGTTCTGAATTTTTTATGAATGAAGATGTCCTACCGATGTAGGGCTGTATTTGTTTAGTTATATATTTTTCTAATTTATATGTGGCAGAGCCACAACTGTCGGCAGTGGCAGAGCATGCTTGTCAACAAGGACACTCAATTGATTTTGATAACGTTGAAGTGTTGTGTAAAACTAATTATTACTGGCCAAGACTAATTAGAGAATCCATTGAAATTGAGAGAAACAGAAATAACTTCAATCGCTAAACAGCTACAGGCTTAGTGCGCCCTGGAAGCGTATTATTAACTAAACAATTACAATCCTTATAAGGGAAACAAATACCAATGAATAACAAGTGAATGATTACCAATCTATATAATTACAATACCCTCCCCCTCTTTGCCTCGAATCACTGCACCAGATTAAATTAAATGATGACGTCACCCTGTTGCTGCTCTATTTAAGACCGGGAGCAATAGGAGAGCTTCACCATTCTTGCCCGATGAAGCTGATTATAATTACAGCGAAACGTGTACTCAAATTTTAAATGCTGTTGATTCTCTCTTCAACACACCAGTGGGCTAAAGAAGTGAATTAATTTGTCCTTTGAAAAACGTTACACATTTTTTACTGTTTGGCCGTCTCGGGTGGTGGAGGGTTATGACACATTTATAAATAACGCAATCTGACCCAAACACCTATATTATGAATAATATTGGTCGCGAAAGCCTACGTGTTAAACTGGTTGTAAATACTGTTTAAATAGTTCACCCGACAATGTCCTGTGAATACCCACAACGGCATATGCCACAGCACGTATCCCACCCCTGCACAGGTGCAAGAGAGCTCTCCCGATCACTATACTTCATTGTATTACACTTATTTAAAGGTTTTTGTTTTTTTAGCAATACTGTAATTATATTGCACAGGGACAAAGACAAAGATCCCCCTTATAGCCTGTACAGACTTTTGGGGCAAGTCTTGTTAGCGAGCACCTATGAGGTCCATTATGCCACACAAAGGGGTGGGTGCCCAGCACTACGCCCGGCCGCTTTTGTATCCCTAGTAGCGATGTCTACACACAGCACCAGGTACTCATTTCACACTGAGCCGACCTAGGGGAGGACCGTTTCAAACAATCGTTATTGATGCTGCTGGTCGTGAGTGGGACTTGAATTGAGTCATCGGGTTCATAACATAGCACGCTAACCACTACACCACCACTCCTCAGGCACACTAATACAGTGAGGGAAAAAAGTATTTGATCCCCTGTTGATTTTGTGCGTTTGCCCACTGACAAAGAAATCATCAGTCTATAATTTTAATGGTAGGTTTATTTGAACAGTAAGAGACAGAATAACAACAACAAAATCCAGAAAAACGCATGTCAAAATGTTATAAATTGAGTTCCTTTTAATGACGGAAATAAGTATTTGATCCCTCTGCAAAACATGACGTAGTACTTGGTGCAAAACCGTTGTTGGCAATCACAGAGGTCAGACGTTTTGTAGTTGGCCACCAAGTTTGCACACATCTCAGGAGGGATTTTGTCCCACTCCTCTTTGCAGATCTCCAAGTCATTAAGGTTTCGAGGCTGACGTTGGCAACTCGAACCTTCAGCTCCCTCCACAGATTTTCTATGAATTAAGGTCTGGAGACTGGCTAGGCCACTCCAGGACCTTAATGTGCCTCTTCTTGAGCCACTCCATTGTTGCCTTGGCCGTGTGTTTTGGGTCATTGTCATGCTGGAATACCCATCCACGACCCATTTTCAATGCCCTGGCTGAGGGAAGGAGGTTCTTACCCAAGATTGACGGTACATGACCCGTCCATCGTCCCTTTGATGCGGTGAAGTTGTCCTGTCCCCTTAGCAGAAAAACACCCCAAAGCATAATGTTTCCACCTCCATGTTTGACGGTGAGGATGGTGTTCTTGGGGTCATAGGCAGCATTCCTCCTCCTCCAAACACGGCGAGTTAAGTTGATGCCAAAGAGCTCCATTTTGGTCATTTTTTCTGCCAACAAAACTGTGGTGCTATTATTATTGATAATAATGTATGGTTATTGATAATAATGTATGGTTATTGATAATAATGTATGATGCAGTGTCTAAAGGCGTACAGTATAGACTATTTGTTTATACTGTTAGTAACCTCCTGGTTACACCAGCCCAGGGGGATAATTCTGTCCATCGTGCATTCCAAATATGGAGGGTGGGTGGGACTGGGTGGAGAGGGGAGGGTGGGGAGGGAGGGGCTTGTTGGGGTTGGGTGGGAGGGCCAGTGGTGGGAGGGTGGGAGGGCTGGGTGGAAGGGTGGGAGGGGCTGGTGGGAAGGGTGGGAGGGCTGGTGGGAAGGGTGGGGCTGGGTGGGGGTGGGAGGGGTGGGCTGGGTGAGGAGGGGCTGGTCATCGTGGTGCCCTTATAAAACTCAACGTGTGTGAGTCTGAGAGTGTGAGAGTGTGTGTGTGTGTNAGCCTGAAGTGTGAGAGTGAGTTTGTGTGAGTCTGAGCCTGTGAGAGTGAGTGTGTGTGAGTCTGAGAGTGTGAGAGTGAGTGTGCGTGTGTGTCTGAGAGTGTGAGAGTGAGTGTGTGTGTGTGAGTCTTAGTTACATAGAGTGTTATACAGGTAGGAACAACAGGCTCCACACTGCCCACCAGGGATTATTTGTCTGTCTGTCGTGCATATCCGGAATTTCCTCGCCAAACACCAAGCTACGCTGCGATTGGTTGACGATGTCGGGAGGGTGGGGGAAGGGTAAACATGTCCACTCATCCAACTGCCCCCCCTCCCACTGAACGCCGCGCTGTCCAACCAAGTTCCTTCCTGCCACTCCGAAGGAACGTGTAACCTACTCACGCCGGTTTGTGCCGCCCTCACAGTCGAGCATATTTGCGGAATACACTACGCCGCCATTGACCCTGGCCATTGACCGAGCAACCCAACGTTACTACCAGCTCCCTTCGCAGGAATGTGTTTCACTCTATCTGTACAGCTTGGCTATTCATATGCTTTGAATATGAACTATTCCCCAAAACGTAATTATGGTTATGTTTCCTTTAACGCAGTATTATTGATCAACGTCTTCAGAAAATATGGCCTGATCATTACATGACCTAACCCATACACAATTACGAACCATAACATTAGCTGCAAAAACCCAGTTGGTTACCTAACTTTTTTTCGAGAAACAAAACCAAGTGCACACAAACACATCATATGTTTAATACAACGACGGATAAGGCATCATAACCTATTTGTCTATTATTTTATTCTCCAGAGTTTAAACTTTCAACATTAACATCCCACGTCGACCAGCTTGTAGAAGTGGAGTCACATGACCAGCATAGTGCCAGGAAACCCTCATCAAGCTTTATCTCAACAAAAGGGCTGTCCGTGCACTTGTCCCCAGAAAAACAGATTCGGCTGGAAATAAGAAAATTAGGTCTCCAAACCTGTTCAGTCCAGTCTCAGCTCGCACGCACCGAGCAATGAACTAAGCACAATGTACCCTGGTAATTGTTCGTTGCATTTAGCGTGGTCTCTACCACGAATTTGAAAATATTTTAGATGGGTTTTTTCCAGACAAAAACCAACAAGAGTGCGGTTGAGGGATGGGGAATGAAGTGGAGAATGAGGGGATGGAAGTAGGAGAATGGTAGTCTTCAGTTCAGTAAAAAATACAGTGTATTAACTTTAACGTGTGGAAGGCCGGTCTCTTTGACATGTAACTCGTACTTGTTAGGCAATGGAGGTGCCCACAGCTAGAATGATAAGTGGCCATAGTTAGCCAGGTTATAAAGAAAGTGGTAATACTTTTATATGCAACATACAACTTCTATGAAATCGCCTTAATTAAAGAAATATCAGTTATTTACATGGGAAATTTTTCATTTTCACCATGTTCGTTTTCAGGAGAGCAGTGTTACGAAATAATGTTAGGTCAATCTTGATTTCAAGCATTTGTCGGGGTCGCTGGCCCCGAGATCCCTCCCTCTGTACGCTAACGGTCGGGTTAACCTCATTATTAACCTCATTACTCGCCCCCTCGCTACTAGGCGAACCGCTGTTGGGTTCTTCACCCATGGGTGAGAGCCGTCGCTCGAGGATTCCCATCCCCGCGGGTCCGCGTAATAGGCATGGTTAATTACGTACGCGCACACCCACACACAGCTCTGCGCGGCACTCACTCAATACCGACCACTCACGTTAGGATCGCGCACCTGTAGTACGCCGATTACGCACGCCGCGAGCTTGCGCACACATGATCGCGCAGTACCAACGCACGCCGCGTTCGCACACGCTCACACTGCACGACAAGATCACGCGAGACCACGCTTCGCTATTAATGATTTATTATCTGGTACTAATGTTGAATCAGTGAGTCGACGAGGCTGGCCTATTCCCTAAACCGGCACCTATTCCCTATTTATCGGCTATTATCTTACTTCACCTCCCACTCCCTGTTTGGCGCCCGCGGAGGTTCGCTGCTCCTGCGCTAACAACGTACCTCGATGCGTCTCACGGACGTCCGGGTCGCTGGCTGGAGCTGCTGCTGGTCCGCTGGCCTGGAGAGAGAGAGCGATTTCCCCTCTGCGCCCCTCTATTTATCCTCCCTACCTCAAAGGGGATGCTGCGCTGAACAATGGGCTCGTGTACCTCGAGCCCGCGCACGGCGGTTCCGGGCGCTGTTGATATGCTAATCAGTGTGCGGCGTGCAAGGCGTAAATCCTAGTTAATCCCTTACCCTTCCTAACAATGGGCCTGCGCGCTCAAGCGTAATTATCCCAACCCTCCATGACTATGCGCAACAGCTCCTGCGGTCCGCTATTCATGCTGTCCCGTCCCTCCCTGCTTGCCCGTCGACCCATGGGGTGTGTGGGGGAAATGCGCCTCAACCGCGGTGGCCGAATGCCCATGCCGCGACCACACCATATTAAGGCTGGTCGCAGCGCCGCGGTGCCACGTAGCACGGGGAGGTCATCCAATTCCCTGATCGCCGGAAACCGTGAGAGTTAACCCGATAAGGGTTTCTCGGATAAAANCCGGTCGGCCAGGTGACCTCCCTCGGAGCTCTATGGGGGGGGGGGGAATGCGTGCGGGTGTGTTCGTGTGAGGTGAGGTGAGGGGGACGCGGGTTGGCTCCGTTGCTTGGTGGTGGCGAGGTCGGGATTTGGGCGCCTGCGAACGGCTTCGTGGCGGCGGCATCACATAGCCCCCGAGGTGCCAGTCCCCGTCCCGGGTTGACTGGAGCACCTCGCTTGGGCCGCGCCCACGAGGAAACGTTGCGGGGTCCGGGGATCCGTCCGGACCTGGTGGCTGGCCTCGGGCGGNTGGTTCCGTCCTCTGTAGCTCCTGCGGCGGTCTCCTCCTCCACTCCAGCGGCTCTCCCGTCCTCCGGCACCTGTGGGCTGGGGCACAAACTCAGCAGCAGAAGGTTTAGTGGCCGTCGTCCGCGCCGTCTCTGGACTGGATCGGGGCGTCTCGGGGTCCGGCGGGCCCATGTAGTGTGCGAGGCCCCCAACACGAGGGTGCGGGTACTCCGGGATTTCGGGGCCTTCGGTGACGGGGTTCTCTCTCGCCGGGCCGCTTTCCACGGTTTTAAGCGGCGGACATTGACCACCGTCTCTCGACCCCTCTCCCCGCCATAAATTAATACCGTCCAGGGGATATCTGCCGCACCACGGTCCAGGGTCCCGCCAGTAGGTCGTCAGTTTCCCCACCTGCCCGGCCCCGACGCGAGGAGTGTGTAGCCACACCTTAGCGCCTGTCAGGAATAAGGGGTTCCATGCGGGGTCGGGTGCCCTGTTCCTGCCGCGATGCGCGGCTTCCCTTGCGGGTATGCTCGGCCTCGGCTTCTCGCAGGGTCTCCAACAGGTGTTCCACGGGGCGGCTTCCCTCCTCCGGCTGGGGGAAGGGACGCCGAATAGCAGATCTGCGGGTAAACGAGACTCACGGCCGAACATCATTAAAAACGGGGTTTGTCCGTCGACGTGTGTACGGTGGTGGCGTAGGCGAAAAGGGCGTAGGGAGGTGTTCGTCCCAATCCCGTTGATTTGCGGCCGCCATACGTTTGAGTTTCCCTGCTAGGGTCTGATTCATGCGTTCTACCATACCATTCGCCTGGGGTGGTACGCTGTGGTTCGGTCCTTCTGGATTCCGAATTCTCGGCACAGTGCCTGGAACAGCTCGGCCTCGAACTCGCTACCCTGGTCGGTGAGGACTCGTTCTGGGATCCCGTGCTTCAGTACGTAATGTTCCACAAATGCCCGGGCCACCACCAAGGCCGTTTTATCAGGGATGGCCACTGCCACGGGGTAGCGGGTGAAATACTCTTCTGCGACCAGGATATACCGGTTGCCTCGATGGGATCGCCCCTGTAGGTCGATCCCGACCAGCTGATTCGTGCGGCTGACGCGGAACGGCCTTAGGGTACCTGGTATCGTGCCGGTTTCGGCCCGCACTGCTGACAGGCGCGGCAGCCCTGTACCCAGGCCGCCACGTCTTGTGCCAATTTGGGCCAGAGATACTGGCGACGCAGGGTCTCTCGCGTGCGTCGTTCCCATCGTGGCCCCGAGTGGGTGGTCATGCACCAGCCGTAGCAGCTGGGGTCGCACCTGGCAGGAACACAGATGCACCCCCGGCTGGCCGGCCTCGGTTAACTCCCGTACCACTCCGTTCTGCACACACAACCGGCATACAAACCGCTCCAGGGTCCTGGTAGGGCGCTCTTTCCTCCCGCAGTGCCGCCTCCACGGCCGCAGATCCGGATCTCGCTGCTGGTCTGTCTCAGCTGCTCGTCGTTCAGGCCCGGGAAGGCGCAGCCGACGTCCTCCTGGATCCGTCCGATCGGGTCCCGAGCCGCGGGTCCCGCGCTTGCCGGCGGTCGACGGGATCCTCGGTGCCACCTGTGAGGGTCTCTGTGGCGCACACTGCACTCTCTCTCGCTGGGGGGGGGGTCAGTGGCCGCGGCCTCTCGGGGTCGTTGCCTGCCGGCAGCGTCCCCCGTGAAACAGGGGCAGGCCTCCTTCGCCCTTGTCTCGGCGTACACCGTGGGCCGCCTCGACAAGGCGTCCGCGTTTGCATGCATCCGGCCAGCCCGATACTCGATTTGCAGGTTGTACTCCTGCAACTGCGCCAACCAACGGGCCATCTGCCCCCGCGGCTCCTTGAATGTAAGAAGGAACTGAAGAGCATAATGGTCAGTGCGTACGCGACATCTCCTGCCGTACAAATAGGCCGGAACTGCTTACATGCGAAAATCACGGCGTACAACTCTTGGCGGGTCACGCAATAGTTCAGTTCGGCCCCACTCAGGTCCGGCTGGCGTACGCGATCACTCGTTCCGTCCCATCCTGTACCTGTGACAACACCGCACCCAGCCCGCTGCTGCAGGCATCGGTGTCCAAAATAAAATCGGTGGTAAAATCGGGGAAAGCGAGGGTGGGGCGTGGGTGAGGTGGTCTTTGAGAGTGGTGAAGGCCGTCTGGCAGGCCCCGTCCACTGATAGGGTGCTTAGGGAGGTGAGTTGGGTGAGGGGCGTGCAATCTCGCTGAATCCCTTTACAAATCAACGATAATAGGTGGCGAGCCCCAAAAATGATCTGATCTCCGTCAGATTCCTTGGCCGTGGCCACTCCACTACGGCGCGTACCTTCTCCGGATCGGTGCGCACGCCTGCCTCGTTGACGCGATGCCGAGGTACCCCACCTAGCGTTGTGCGATGTAACACTTACGTGGCTTGAGCTTGAGATGAGCCGCTCGCAGTCGCTGGAACACCTCTCGTAGCCTGGACCAATGCTCAGACAAGATCTACTGAACACGATCACATCGTCCAAGTAAATCAGGCACTGTTCCCATTGCAAACCCCGCATCACCAACTCCATCAGCCGCTGGAACGTCGCGGGTGCATTGGTGAGTCCGAACGGGAGTACTCGAAACTCGAATAGTCCCATCGGGGTGGTGAATGCGGTTTTCGGCCGATCCTCCTCCGCCATCTCCACCTGCCAGTACCCGGACGCGAGATCGAGGGTGGAAAAATATCGCGCTCCGGCGAGGCTGTCAAAAGTGTCGTCGATGCGGGGTATGGGAAGGCGTCGCCGAGCGTGACTGCGTTCAGTTTACGATAATCGACGCAAAACCGGGTTGACCCATCCTTTTTCGTTACTAGTACCACCGGGNCTGACCAGGGGCTCGCCGAGGGCTGAATTATGTTATCGCGAAGCATGTCCCAACCGCCTCTTTGATCTGGGTGCGTTCGGGTGCGCCCACTCGGTATGCAGGGAGTTTGATGGGTCGGGCTGCACCGGTGTCAATTTGGTGCTTAACAAGGTCGGTCCGACCAACGTCCGAGTCGTGTTCGCTGAACACGTCGGCATACTCCCGCAGTAACTCGCGCAGCCGATCGGCCTCTCCCTTAGGTAAGTCCGCCCATGGTACATGTAATGCGTCGAGCAGGGAACGACCTCGGCTCGGGGAGTCGGGCCGACTCGCCAGGCCAGGTCCTGCTCACCCTCAGGACGACCGGGTCCTCAGCCCAGAGTGCGAACACCGAGTCGTTAGAGTGGCGTGCGTGCAGGGGGTGTACTGTGGCTATCGGGGTGCGCCGTCGCAGTATGCTGGGGTATTGTGGGGGTTAAACATCCGCATAAACAATCGGTCCCCATCTGCGTTTACCAACGTGGCGGATCCCACAACCCATACCGTTTTGCCAACTCGGGTGAGGAGTTAGCATTACCTCCCCTGATGGTCGGAGCGCGGGGTCGGTGGGGATGTTGCCACCGGCACCAGCATCTCGGTGAGCGGCCTGATGGTGACTGCCGTCGCCAGGATAGCGGCCACAGGTGCAAAGCGGAGGCGCGTTGGTTCTCGTCCCAGGAACGGTATCGCTCGCCGTTGCTCTCCATGGTGGCGCATCGCTGGCGGGGTTGCACGTTGAGTCCCAACCGTTCTAGGAGGTCGGTGCCTGCGATACACTCGTGACACAACGCACTCGACACGTAGAACTCCTGCATGCACACCTGGCTGCCTATGCGACCTCTAGGGTGGCTCTCCCCAGCAGCCCCATTCCGGCTCCGCTCGCAGTGTGCACCGCGCGGTCCGGGCCTGCAGGTGACGCACGTCGACCCGATCGCGCTGCAGTGCGCTGCGCTCACGAGCGAGGCCACCGCCCCGTGTCCAGCAGGATTCGGGTACGCACTCCGTTACCTCCCCTTCCACCAGCGACGTGGCCCCCGTGATCCCCGCCACCAGCTCCCGTAGCCAGTCGCCGGGAGTCACCGTTTCCGTGGGCGTTGTTGCTGGAACCTGTGTGGAGATCACTCGCTCGCCATTATTCTCATTATCGTCTATTTGTATCGGACCGCGTCGATTGCACCCTAGTTGGTCCGCTTTCTAGGGGCGTTGGAGTTTAACCCCCGCATCTGCCTAGCTCGGGTGATTTCAGGACAATCTCTCACTAAATGCCCTCGGCGATCGCACATATAACATGCCCGGGAGGGGGGCGGCTCCGTAGTGGGCCCCTGCCCACTCCCTCTCCTCCCCCAGTACGCAGTTGTCCCAAATCGGACTCTAATTGGGACACCTCCGGCTAGCCCCCCTACCGTGGAACGTAGTTCACCCATCTCAGACTGGAGGGTCTTTATATTTTATTGCTTCCTCGCGTACCTGGGTTACCCTCTCACCTACGTGGGTTACCCTCTCACCTACTTGGTTTATCATATCTCCCATACCGGCCTGTAACCCAGCTACCCACCCCGGGGTTTTCTCGCTGGGTCTCTGGGGCTCCCTTGCCCGTCCCTTCCTGCGATGGCGAGTTCCTCCTCCTCGTCGAGAGTAGGCTCGCTACGGCGCACTCTCGTCCCCTCCCTCGAGGCTGCGCGCGCTCACCGAGAGCTTCTCGCATTTACGCGCGCGCTCAACAAGTGTGTTAAAGGAGAGGCGTGCACCGTCTATATTTGGCTGCCACCACGGGGTGCGTGCCAAATATCGCTGGACCTTCCCGGCGGCGAGGCTCTCAATTACTTTCGCCTCGTGCTCCGGGTACGCGAGCTGGTCAACATGCGTACGTCCTCGGCGTAATCTCGCAGATCCTCGCCGGGCTGACGGCGGCGTGCCTCTAAGGCCGCCTGCGCCTCCTCCTCGTCATAGGCGCCGAAGCGCCGTTCGAGTTCGCACATTAATTTTNCCCACTGAGTTTGTGCGCTTGCGAGCAAAGCTTCCACAAAGTCAGCTGCTCGCCCATCTAAATGTATCTCTAACTGCTGCAACGCCTCCTCATCCGACCACCCATTAACCTTTTAGCCCCCTGATGCTGCGGGCAAACGATTTCCATGATGGAATTCCTTTGCCGTAAATGTGCATTTGATTTTAAACTGGGTTGGGGGCCTCTTTCCCTTGGGGCGCGGGGATCGTCCGTTTCTGACACCAATATGTCGGGGTCGCTGGCCCCCGAGATCCCTCCTCTGTACGCTAACGGTCGGGTTAACCTCATTATTAACCTCATTACTCGCCCCTCGCTACTAGGCGAACCGCTGTTGGGTTCTTCACCCATGGGTGAGAGCCGTCGCTCGAGGATTCCCATCCCCGTGGGTCCGCGTAATAGGCATGGTTAATTACGTACGCGCACACCACACACAGCTCTGCGCGGCACTCACTCAATACCGACCACTCACGTTAGGATCGCGCACCTGTATTATACACGTAGTGAACGTGCGCGCGCACACGCATACAGCTCCACACGCGATACCCACTCTTGCGCCGCTCTGCGCAGCGCTCGCCGCCTGCTGGCCGCTTACGTTATGATCGCGCACCTGGGGTACGCAGATTACGCACGCCGCGAGCTTACGCACACACAGTACACACGCGTTCCCACACGCTCACACTGCACGACAAGATCACGCGAGACCACGCTTCGCTATTAATGATTTATTACCTGGTACTAATGTTGAATCAGTGAGTCGACGAGGCTGGCCTATTCCCCTAAACCGGCACCTATTCCTATTTATCGGCTATTATCTTACTTCACCTCCCACTCCCTGTTTGGCGCCGCGGAGGTTCGCTGCTCCTGCGCTAACAACGTACCTCGATGCGTCTCACGGACGTCCGGGTCGCTGGCTGGAGCTGCTGCTGGTCCGCTGGCCTGGAGAGAAGAGAGCGATTTCCCCTCTGCGCCCCTCTATTTATCCTCCCTACCTCAAAGGGGATGCTGCGCTGAACAATGGGCTCGTGCACCTCGAGCCCGCGCACGGCGGTCCGGGCGCTGTTGATATGCTAATCAGTGTGCGGCGTGCAAGGCGTAAATCCTAGTTAATCCCTTACCCTTCCTAACAATGGGGCCTGCGCGCTCAAGCGTAATTATCCCAACCCTCCATGACTATGCGCAACAGCTCCTGCGGTCCCGCTATTCATGCTGTCCCGTCCCTCCCTGCTTGCCCGTCGACCCGTGGGGTGTGTGGGGAAATGCGCCTCAACCGCGGTGGCCGAATGCCCCATGCCGCGACCACACCATATTAAGGCTGGTCGCAGCGCCGCGGTGCCACGTAGCACGGGGAGGTCATCCAATTCCCTGATCGCCGGAAACCGTGAGAGTTAACCCGATAAGGGTTTCTCGGATAAAAACTGGTCGGCCAGGTGACCTCCCTCGGAGCTCTATGGGGGGGGGGGGGAAATGCGTGCGGGTGTGTTCGTGTGAGGTGAGGTGGGGACGCGGGGTTGGCTCCGTTGCTTGGTGGTGGCGAGGTCGGGGATTTGGGCGCCTGCCGAACGGCTTCGTGGCGGCGGCATCACACATTCGTGACTGCAGGAAGCCATACTCTTGGGTTCTTTCGGTAAAGTCACGTAGGGAGAAAAATAAATAAATAAATCACGACGTTTCGATCGCAACACAAGCGGTCATCCTCAGGCGAAAATAGCTATTTATTCTATTTTTTCTACCAACGTGACTTCACCAAAAGAACCAAAAGTAATGTTAGGTCAGTTCCATTCTTAATGAGAGTGTAGCTTCAGGTGAGCAGAAATCTGACAATGCTGTAAATAAAATATATGTTGAAGAAAAAACAAGAAATATTCACACAGACAGGTCACACACCGTTTTCTGTCGTAAATTTCTAGGAGGGATCTCGGAGGTGGCGATATCCATTACAGCCAAATGTAATTAAATTAACTTTGTATGATAAGGTATGTAAAACAAATCACGATAATCAGCTCAGTCTCGTTTCGCACACAAGTGAGCAGCAAGGCTAAAAATACACTCACATAACGAGCTGTTACATTGTCACCTCTCAATCCCTTGACCTTGATTTAAAGTTTAAGGCATTTTCAACTTATGAAAGCCCTTATGAATTAGAAAATTAGCCAGTAAGTGGATAATGGTAAGAATATGTTTTTCTTTAGTAGTTTATAAGACGTAACATGAGAACATGGTTATCCTTGATGAAATGTGTCAGCAATATATCATGATATTTATTTTAATAAAATTACACATGTCGTAAAGATTTTTCTCATTGAAGAGTTTTTCTGCAACTCAATATGTATTAAANTGTAACTATTCATATGCCAATCTAAACTGTCAATCTGGATCAAGTTAAGGTCGTAATTTGGTTAAAGCTCCCTGGAGTATAGTGCAGTCTTGAAACATTATTCACTCCATCTGTACAGCTTGGCTATTCATATGCTTTGAACATGACTATTCCCATAACGTTATTCATGGATTATGTTTCCTTTTAAGCAGTATTATTGATAAACGTCTTAAGAAACCTTGCCTGATTATTACAGACCAAACCCATACACCAATTACGAACCATAACATTAGCTGCAAAAACGCAGTTGTTTACGTAACTTTTTTCGAGTAACAAAACCAAGTGCACACAAACACATCCAATGTTTAATTACGACGGATAAGGCATCATAACCTATTTGTCTATTATTTTATTCTCCAGAGTTTAAACTTTCAACATTAACCATCCCACGTCGACCAGCTTGTAGAAGTGGAGCCGCATGACCAGCACAGTGCCAGGAGGCCCTCATCAAGATTTATCTCAATAAAAGGGCAGTGCGTGCATTTGTCAACAGAAAAGCAGGTTCGGCTGGAAAAAAAAAAACTGGATCTAATCTCCAGAGGTATTTTGTCCAGTATCATATCGCACACACGAGTAATGAACTACGCAGAATATACACCACGTTAAATTGTTATCTGTTATCTGACCTCATCCATCGTAAACAGGGTACTGTGTGTTTTGCATATATAGGACTTGAAATCACGCGCCACGCGTTCTGTTGCTAGACAAGCGAGCAGATACAGGGCATCTGAGGACACGGTTGTTGTGGTCGTGGCATTAAGGGGGGGGTCGTTAAGAGACACGACAGTGTTAGGGTGACTGAGGACGCAGGCCGGTGATTGGTTAGGAGGGTGAGTGGTTATACCGACGCCGGCCTGGCGCAATAACATGGTCACGTGAGGCTGGGGCCTGGGGCGAGTAGCAANGCGGGGGGGTGAGATAATTGATTGGGACTGATTGGTGCGGGGATAAAGGGCACAGCGTAACGGAGAGATGGGAGTCTTGGTTGGGATTGGAGCTGGCGTTGGTGCCGAGAGAGACGGGCAGCAGTGAGCAGGATAGGTACGATAAGGATAGAGAGAACACAGTGTACGGTAGAGTGGATAGAGAGAACACAGTGTACGGTAGCAGTGGATAGAGAGAACAGTGTACGGTAGTAGTGGATAGAGAGGATACAGTGTACGGTAGAAACGGGAGACATGGAGTGTTGTTAATGGCGAGTTGTGCATCGGAGCGAACGGAGAGATACGGAGCGATGATGAGGTGAACTCTACGCGTAAATAAACGAGACGAGAAAGACAACGAGAGACGAGTCCTACACATATGTAATAAAGGACTGTTCACTGTGTCTGTCTCCGTTGTCCTTTATTCGGGTTCTTTACAACTTGTCCCACACGGCCCTCGCTCAGAGCCTCTCCGCTTGGCAGCTCGATGCTGCCGTCGCTCCCGTAGCTCTCCACTCCGATGCAGCTCCGCTGCTGGTTCCCTCGTGCAGGCCTCCGGCTGCCCTCACCGCTGCTCCCGTTCTCCGTGCTCGGTCACCGCTGGCCGACGGTGCCGAGTCTTACTGTGTGTGTGGCGATCTCGCCACTCTCCAACCTCCGCCCTGCGTGGCCTCACTCTATCTCTTCCAACTCTCTCTCGTCTCTTCGGTATCTCTCCCTTAAGACCTAATCCCTCTCTCTCACGTGACCTAACTCCTCCCCCGTGACGTCATATCCGCGAGGCCGTTTACGCCCGCATTACACATACATCAGCGTGGTGGTTAAACGAAACATGGGGGGAGTGATTGACTACCTCACCGTCACTTGTTTTTTAAGTGCTTGACAAACCTTATACATTTTAGCTTAATTTATTATGTAGCTCATATTGGAACACAAATGTTTACATGAAACATCTCTTTCTTAGTAAAATTGAAGAGGGACGAAATAGACACGTTCAAATAGTTGAAATTTCCTTTTATAATGATACTTTTGAAATCATTTTTTNATCATGTGAAATCATATTTGAAGCCAGGAAAGTCACTCGGTGCATATGTGTTCATTAGTTAATGCATTTCACGTCTAATGTAATGTCCTTTCTCTTCCTCTTTCTTCCTTGCCTCTGCACTCATTCCCGTGCCTTCCCTGCATTTTCTTGAACCATAAAGTAAACATTGTCGCAGTCACTCATTCCTCAAACCTTGCATGCTCCCACGATCTAAATCATTATCCTCTGTCACCATTGTTTAAGCCATGTCAAGCGCCTTGAGTGAAGGCACTCTATAAATATAAAATAAGATACAATATCGCAATGTTCCAGAAACATCCTATGTGAGTACTGTATCGTGTACAGTACCCGTGTTTAGTGTATAGTGTACCCATGTGTAGTTTAAAGTGTACTTGTGTATAGCGTATTGGCTACCCATGTGTAGTGTGTAGGGTACCTGTGTCGTGTATAGTGTTTGATTGTTATATAATGATTACTCAAGACTCGCGGAACTTCGCAAGGATTTTATGATGAGGAGCAAAGCGCTACTTATCAGTAAACTCTTACAATTTGACAAGTCACACTCACTTTAACACGCAAACACATATACAAAGACCCCCGTATAGCCTTAACAGACTGTGGGGCAAGTGCAGTTAGCGAGCACCTATGAAGGCTGATCCTCACAAGAGGATGGTGGCCAGCACCACGGCCAATCGCTTTATCTGCCAAATGGAGATGTTTACACACCGCACTAGGTACTCGTTTTAGACTGAGTGGACCTTGGAGAGCCCAGGACCGGTTTAGATTATATTCTATTCGAGTTAGGATTTATATAGGGCAAGGCGATCCCAACTCCCACGTGAGCACCCTCAGCCTTTCCGCGGCCAGGGAGTCGAGCCCCGCCTCAACCATCTGAGGGGATTGCCTTCCATCCAGCGCCAGCAGCGCCTGCCAGAAAGCGAGAGGTGTCTTGGCCTCCCTCGCTTCCACTTGAGAAACCTCGTGCGGGCGTCTCGTGGTTCGCCAAAATTGTCCCTTTGCAGCGCCGTCGACTCCGGCGCCCTCCCACGGTCCCGCACTCTTCTCAAAATGGCTCCTGCCGGCCACGCCAGGCCCTCCACGGGCAAAATGGAGCCCACATGTGCACGGTCTCCAGCCGCACTCCTCTGCTCCCGCTCCGATGTGAACTTCAGCCGGGGTCCCCTGTGACTCTCTCTCCATGCCGCACGTCTCTTGCTCCGTCCCGCGCTCCCTCAACGCGGCTGTCCTCGCCATGCTACGTGGTCGGCGCGTGACCGCGGAAAATCGCGCGCTCTCCGCCAATGTGTAGCTGCTCTCCTGCTGATCCGCAGCCACTCTCCGTTTATGTATAGCCATTTGCCCATCGATCTGTAGCCGCTCTCCGCCGTTCGCAGCCGCTCTCCTGCCGCTGCCCACGGGCTTCGTAACCGGGTCCCAGGGCTGCCGGATGGATTATTACTCTGCCATTCCTATCCTTCGATGCACTACAGGTGGGTTCTTTCATACTCCACTTCTGACACCAGTTGTAGTATCAGCGAAGTGGGAGACGAGGTTTTTCAGGAGCACCTTCTTTATTAACACCTTCACAGGTTCACAGGTTCGCCCTCACTCTCTTCATAGTCAGCCTTAACACAACTCTGACCGTGGCACCAGCTGAGACAGCCAACAACTTCGGCACGCAATATCTAGCGAAGATGGCAGCAACAAAGGCGACGAAGATTACAGCGACGATGAGACGAGTCCACTCCCAGAACCGGCAGCCCCGAGCTTCCCCCTGCCGACACCCCTGTATATGCTCACCTGCATGTATACAGCTCGTCCACTGCAGCTGCCATTGCAGCACAACAGACAGCGNTATTACACTACACATACACACACGTGTGCATGTATACACACACACTTAACGCACACACTCCGAAAAGTGATGTCAGGACTCATTACAGATGGCGGAGGATCGCTCCTCCAAACCAAAGAGCTTGGTGGTTCACTTCCCCGGTGGGAGTAGGCGTTTAAAGTTAAATAGAAACATTGTTTTCACGGAATTTATCTACGTGTTGCTGTAAGTGGGGCTTTCGTGCAATGAGTGTGTCGACTTGTGATCAGTTGGATCAATGAACGGGCCTCAGGAACAGAACCCGTGCGTAAGGCGGGGAATGACTGTAAAGTGTTATGATGGCAAGTTGCAAATAATGTTGCATTTTGCAGTACAGCATTATTCATTATTATTGTATGTGTAAAGTGGAATACAGAGGCGCACACACTATACTTGGAGGCAACACGTTTAATAAACAACCTACGTAACCACTCTGACTTATATAGCTAGGTGTGGCTATACTGTTCACTAGTGTGAGTTAACTGTACGAATGGGCCAGTCAACACACACGCCTGACCTATGATTTCCAGCTAAGACTTCACGGCGAATGAAGAGCGAAGAACGAAAAGCAAAGAGTGAAGACTTGAGTTGATCCCACAAACGAGCCCAATCCCTCTCGGGCTCCCCTTTATTTCCCTGGCCGCGGCCTTCTTCCCCTTTGGCCATTCCCCCTGCGGTATCAAGTTCGAAGCTCCCGGCTCCCAGTCACGTGTCCATCAAGCCTCCAATGGAGGTTCCCAACGCTCAGTGGCACTTCCCAATTAGTAGCTGGCGCAAAGTGCAGTGACCCTATTCATGTCACTACACATGGATTGGGTGTCTCACCTTATTTATCAAAAGTTTGTATCATCACGCTTACAGGGAATGTATACACGCAAGGTAACGCTCAGCAATCAGCCATCCAGCCTGTTGGATGGTGCTCAGTATAGAATTATGTTAATGCATTATTGATTTGAAGCTTTCGTGACTGCAGGAATCCATACTCTTTGGTTCTTTCGGTAAAGTCACGTAGGTATAAAATAAAATAAATCACGACGTTTCGGGCACAACACAAGCATCCGTCATCAGGTGGGAAAGCATGGTCTGCTGCTGATGCAGACTTTTTAAAACACTGATGACGGATGCTTGTGTTGCGCCCGAAACGTCGTGATTTTTTATTTTATACCTACGTGACTTTCCGAAAGAACCAAGGAGTATTAATGCATTATGTCACGCACGCCAACTGATTGCAGTACGTGATGTAACCGCGTCCAAGTAGTCAACCAGAGGGCAGAATGTTACAGGAAAAATTATGTTAGCGTTTATTACATAAGATAATGGTGCGCAAAAATCTTTAAAATAGTGAACTGACTGTCGAGTTTGGGCCACCGGTCGTTCACAGGCGCTGCCTTTGAATGCAGTTGCCCCTCGATCGTGCAGGCTTTGCTGTCGAGGCTTCATCTACTACAACTTCACTTGTGCGTTAAAGAAAACAGTCCAGTGACAACCTGGTTAATATAACCTGGGCTGAGATATCCAGGCTGTGTGTTGCTGTTGAGCACTGGAGGTTTGCGAGTGCAGTGTGACTGTCATGTCAATAGAGGGCGCTAGAGCAATGCACCTGAGATTAACACAGCCTGCATGGCTTTGCAAATGAACGCATTGTGCCAATGCAAAAGCTGAGCGTAAAAATACGTTCAAGAGCATTCGGAGAGAAAAAAATTGTAATGTCAAAATAATTTGTAAGTAAATTTTGTAAGTAAGTGCTTCTTTAACATGTTTAATCTCTCTCGCTAGACTCTCACCAACTGACACTGTTTTAGCTCGATGTATGAGTGTTTTGATAAGAGATGATTTCTGAGCTGGGTGATGATGTGAATCTGCATTCAGAAAGGCATCAGTGTGCGTTTGCTTTCGGTAAACGCTGTGTTATTTTTCCATTAAGACCATGTCCCAGCAAAATATCTAGGAACGGGATTCTGTTATTCACCTATATTTCCATGGTAAACTGTATAGCCGGGTTTTGTGCATTGAATGATTTAGAAAATAATTAAGTGCATCTTTACCATGTGACCAGACAACCAAAGTGTCATTAACATATCTAAACCAAAAGGATGGTTTTAATGTACTCGAGGCAAGTGCTCTTGTTTCAAAGTTCTCCATGTACAGATTTGCAATAGCAGGAGATAACGGAGAGCCCATTGCGGCTCCTTCCTTTTGTTTAAAGAAATCACCTCTCCATAAGAAGTAAGTGTTATTTAAACAATGATCAGCTAGTTTCGGAATATATTTTGGTAAACCTGTATTCTTTACCAGTGTATCAAGTAATTTAAGCGACTCGTTCACTGGAACCTTTGTGAATAGAGAAATCACATCAAAACTCACCAGAATATCATTAGGGTTAAGTTTGATATCTTTAATCACATTCACAATATGTTCTGAATTTTTNATGAATGAAGATGTCCTACCGATGTAGGGCTGTATTTGTTTAGTTATATATTTTTAATTTATATGTGGCAGAGCCACAACTGTCGGCAGTGGCAGAGCATGCTTGTCAACAAGGACACTCAATTGATTTTGATAACGTTGAAGTGTTGTGTAAAACTAATTATTACTGGCCAAGACTAATTAGAGAATCCATTGAAATTGAGAGAAACAGAAATAACTTCAATCGCTAACAGCTACAGGCTTAGTGCGCCCTGGAAGCGTATTATTAACTAAACAATTACAATCCTTATAAGGGAAACAAATACCAATGAATAACAATGAATGATTACCAATCTATATAATTACAATACCCTCCCCTCTTTGCCTCGAATCACTGCACCAGATTAAATTAAATGATGACGTCACCCTGTTGCTGCTCTATTTAAGACCGGAGCAATAGGAGAGCTTCACCATTCTTGCCCGATGAAGCTGATTAATTACAGCGAAACGTGTACTCAAATTTAAAATGCTGTTGATTCTCTCTTCAACACACCAGTGGGCTAAAGAAGTGAATTAATTTGTCCTTTGAAAACACACATTTTTNACTGTTTGGCCGTGTCGGGTGGTGGAGGGTTACGACACATTTATAAATAACGCATCTGACCCAAACACCTATATTATGAATAATATTGGTCGCGAAAGCCTACGTGTTAAACTGGTTGTAAATACTGTTTAAATAGTTCACCGCAATGTCCTGTGAATACCCACAACGGCATATGCCACAGCACGTATCCCACCCTGCACAGGTGCAAGAGAGCTCTCCGATCACTATACTTCATTGTATTCACTTATTTAAAGGTTTTTGTTTTTTTAGCAATACAGTAAAACCTTGGATTGCGAGTAACTTGGTCTGCGAGTGTTTTGCAAGACGAGCAAAATTTTTCAATAAATATAAATTTCACTATACGCTTTGTCTGCCGAGCGTCACGTGATCACAACTGAACCAATGGTTCTTCTCTCTCTCTNGCTGCGGGATTGTGGGTAATGGTCTCCCATGCTCGGTCTCAATCGGCGTGCCTCGTATAGTCAACATCGTGCGAGCGTATACTGTTTACTATAGTGTTGTGACCACGTGTGTGTGTGCATAAAGTTTTTTTTTTATTTTGTGTCCAAGTGTAGTGACTGTTCTTTAGTAACTGTACTGCAAGTGAAAGTCGTCCTACACAATAACCCTCCTCTCTCTCGTCTCCCTCACACCAGCCACGATTAAATTTAATTAATTCATTTGATTACTTTATATTAAATTTTTTGATTACTTTATATTAAATTTTATAATAAAAATATAAAATGTATTTTGTATTAATCATTTTTATATGAATACGTATTTTGGGTTGTGGAACGAATCATCTGTGTTTTTTTTATGGGGAAATTCGCTTTGATATACGAGCGCTCCGGAACGAATTTGCTCGCAATCCAAGGTTTTACTGTAATTATATTGCACAGGGACAAAGACAAAGATCCCCTTATAGCCTGTACAGACTTTTGGGGCAAGTCTTGTTAGCGAGCACCTATGAGGTCCATTATGCCACACAAAGGGGTGGGTGCCCAGCACTACGCCCGGCCGCTTTTGTATCCCTAGTAGCGTGTCTACACACAGCACCAGGTACTCATTTCACACTGAGCCGACCTAGGGAGGACCGTTTCAAACAATCGTTATTGATGCTGCTGGTCGTGAGTGGGACTTGAATTGAGTCATCGGGTTCATAACATAGCACGCTAACCACTACACACCACTCCTCAGGCACACTAATACAGTGAGGGAAAAAAGTATTTGATCCCTGTTGATTTTGTACGTTTGCCCACTGACAAAGAAATCATCAGTCTATAATTTTATGGTAGGTTTATTTGAACAGTAGAGACAGAATAACAACAACAAAATCCAGAAAAACGCATGTCAAAATGTTATAAATTGAGTTGCTTTTAATGAGGAAATAAGTATTTGATCCCTCTGCAAAACATGACTAGTACTTGGTGCAAAACCGTTGTTGGCAATCACAGAGGTCAGACGTTTTGTAGTTGGCCACCAAGTTTGCACACATCTCAGGAGGGATTTTGTCCCACTCCTCTTTGCAGATCTCCAAGTCATTAAGGTTTCGAGGCTGACGTTGGCAACTCGAACCTTCAGCTCCCTCCACAGATTTTCTATGAATTAAGGTCTGGAGACTGGCTAGGCCACTCCAGGACCTTAATGTGCCTCTTCTTGAGCCACTCCATTGTTGCCTTGGCCGTGTGTTTTGGGTCATTGTCATGCTGGAATACCCATCCACGACCCATTTTCAATGCCCTGGCTGAGGGAAGGAGGTTCTTACCAAGATTGACGGTATGACCCGTCCATCGTCCCTTTGATGCGGTGAAGTTGTCTGTCCCTTAGCAGAAAAACACCCCAAAGCATAATGTTTCCACCTCCATGTTTGACGGTGAGGATGGTGTTCTTGGGTCATAGGCAGCATTCCTCCTCCTCCAAACACGGCGAGTTAAGTTGATGCCAAAGAGCTCCATTTTGGTATTTTTTCTGCCAACATACTGTGGTGCTATTATTATTGATAATAATGTATGGTTATTGATAATAATGTATGGTTATTGATAATAATGTATGATGCATGTCTAAAGGCGTACAGTATAGACTATTTGTTTATACTGTTAGTAACCTCCTGGTTACACCAGCCCAGGGGATAATTCTGTCCTCGTGCATTCCAAATATGGAGGGTGGTGGGACTGGGTGGAGAGGGAGGGTGGGAGGAGGGCTTGTTGGAGGTTGGGTGGGGGGCCAGTGGTGGGAGGTGGGAGGGGCTGGAAGGGTGGGGGGCTAGGTGGAAGGNTGGGCTGGTGGGGGTGGNGGGGGCTGGTGAGGAGGGCTGGTCATCGTGGTGCCCTTATAAAACTCAACGTGTGTGAGTCTGAGCTGTGAGAGTGAGTGTGTGTGTGTNAGTCTGAGAGTGTGAAGTGAGTGTGTGTGAGTCTGAGAGTGTGAGAGTGGAGAGTGTATGTGTGTGTGAGTCTTAGTTACCTAGAGTGTTATACAGGTAGGAACAACAGGCTCCACACTGCCACCAGGGATTATTTGTCTGTCTGTCGTGCATATCCGGAATTCCGTCCTCACCAAACACCAAGCTACGCCGCGATTGGTTGACGATGTCGGGAGGGGGGGGGAGGGTAAACATGTCCACTCATCCAACTGCCCCCCCCTCCACTGAACGCCGCGCTGTCCAACCAATCCTTCCTGCCACTCCGAAGGAACGTGTAACCTACTCACGCCGGTTTGTGCCGCCCTCACAGTCGAGCATATTTGCGGAATACACTCGCCGCCATTGACCCTGGCCATTGACCGAGCAACCAACGTTACTAAGCCCTTCAGGAATGTGTTTCACTCTATCTGTACAGCTTGGCTATTCATATGCTTTGAATATGAACTATTCCCCAAAACGTAATTGATGGGTTATGTTTCCTTTCAACGCAGTATTATTGATCAACGTCTTCAGAAAATATGGCCTGATCATTACATGACCTAACCCATACACAATTACGAACCATAACATTAGCTGCAAAAACCCAGTTGGTTACCTAACTTTTTTTCGAGAAACAAAACCAATGCACACAAACACATCATATGTTTAATACAACGACGGATAAGGCATCATAACCTATTTGTCTATTATTTTATTCTCCAGAGTTTAAACTTTCAACATTAACCATCCCACGTCGACCAGCTTGTAGAAGTGGAGTCACATGACCAGCATAGTGCCAGGAAACCCTCATCAAGCTTTATCTCAACAAAAGGGCTGTCCGTGCACTTGTCCCAGAAAAACAGATTCGGCTGGAAATAAAAATTAGGTCTCCAAACCTGTTCAGTCCAGTCTCAGCTCGCACGCACCGAGCAATGAACTAAGCACAATGTACCCTGGTAATTGTTCGTTGGCATTTAGCGTGGTCTCTACCACGAATTTGAAAATATTTTAGATGGGTTTTTTCCAGACAAAAACCAACAAGAGTGCGGTTGAGGGATGGGAATGAAGTGGAGAATGAGGGATGGAAGTAGGAGAATGGTAGTCTTCATTCAGTAAAAATACAGTGTATTAACTTTAACGTGTGGAAGGCCGGTCTTTTGACATGTAACTCGTACTTGTTAGGCAATGGAGGTGCCACAGCTAGAATGATAAGCGGCCATAGTTAGCCAGGTTATAAAGAAAGTGGTAATACTTTTATATGCAACATACAACTTCTATGAAATGCCTTAATTAAAGAAATATCAGTTATTTACATGGGAAATTTTTATTTCACCATGTTCGTTTTCAGGAGAGCAGTGTTACGAAATAATGTTAGGTCAATCTTGATTTCAAGCATTCGTGACTGCAGGAAGCCATACTCTTGGGTTCTTTCGGTAAAGTCACGTAGGGAGAAAAAATTAAATTAAATAAATCACGACGTTTCGATCACAACACAAGCGGTCATCCTCAGGCGAAAATAGCTATTTATTCTATTTTTCTACCAACGTGACTTCACCAAAAGAACCAAAAAGTAATGTTAGGTCAGTTCCATTCTTAATGAGAGTGTAGCTTCAGGTGAGCAGAAATCTGACAATGCTGTAAATAAATATATGTTGAAGAAAAAACAAGAAATATTCACACAGACAGGTCACACACCGTTTTCTGTCGTAAATTTCTAGGAGGATCTCGGAGGTGGCGATGTCCATTACAGCCAAATGTAATTAAATTAACTTTGTATGATAAGGTATGTAAAACAAATCACGATAATCAGCTCAGTCTCGTTTCGCACACAAGTGAGCAGCAAGGGATAAAAATACACTCACATAACGAGCTGTTACATTGTCACCTCTCAATCCTTGACCTTGATTTAAAGTTTAAGGCATTTTCAACTTATGAAAGCCCTTATGAATTAGAAGAATTAGCCAGTAAGTGGATAATGGTAAGAATATGTTTTTCTTTAGTAGTTTATAAGACGTAACATGAGAACATGGTTATCCTTATGAAATGTGTCAGCAATATATCATGATATTTATTTTAATAAAATTACACATGTCGTAAAGTATTTTTCTCATTGAAGAGTTTTTCTGCAACTCAATATGTATTAAAATGTAACTATTCATATGCCAATCTAAACTGTCAATCTGGATCAAGTTAAGGTCGTAATTTGGTTAAAGCTCCTGGAGTATAGTGCAGTCTTGAAACATTATTCACTCCATCTGTACAGCTTGGCTATTCATATGCTTTGAACATGAACTATTCCCCATTATTCATGGATTATGTTTCCTTTTAAGCAGTATTATTGATAAACGTCTTAAGAAAACCTTGCCTGATTATTACATGACCAAACCCATACACCAATTACGAACCATAACATTAGCTGCAAAAACGCAGTTGTTTACGTAACTTTTTTCGAGTAACAAAACCAAGTGCACACAAACACAACGACGGATAAGGCATCATAACCTATTTGTCTATTATTTATTCTCCAGAGTTTAAACTTTCAACATTAACCATCCCACGTCGACCAGCTTGTAGAAGTGGAGCCGCATGACCAGCACAGTGCCAGGAGGCCTCATCAAGATTTATCTCAATAAAAGGGCAGTGCGTGCATTTGTCAACAGAAAAGCAGGTTCGGCTGGAAATAAAAAAAAACTGGATCTAATCTCCAGAGGTATTTTGTCCAGTATCATATCGCACACACGAGTAATGAACTACGCAGAATATACACCACGTTAAATTGTTATCTGTTATCTGACCTCATCCATCGTAACAGGGTACTGTGTGTTTTGCATATATAGGACTTAAATCACGCGCCACGCGTTCTGTTGCTAGACAAGCGAGCAGAATACAGTGGAGCATCTGAGGACACGGTTGTTGTGGTCGTGGCATTAAGGGGGGGGGGCGTTAAGAGACACGACAGGTGTTAGGGGTGACTGAGGACGCAGGCCGGTGATTGTAGGAGGGTGAGTGGTTTACCGACGCCGGCCTGGCGCAATAACATGGTCACGTGAGGCTGGGGCCTGGGGCGAGTAGCAAAGCGGGGGGGTGAGATAATTGATTGGGACTGATTGGTGCGGGGATAAAGGGCACAGCGTAACGGAGAATGGGAGTCTTGGTTGGGATTGGAGCTGGCGTTGGTGCCGAGAGAGAGACGAGCAGCAGTGAGCAGAGATAGGTACGATAAGGATAGAGAGAACACAGTGTACGGTAGAGTGGATAGAGAGAACACAGTGTACGGTAGCAGTGGATAGAGAGAACAGTGTACGGTAGTAGTGGATAGAGAGGATACAGTGTACGGTAGAAACGGGGAGACATGGAGTGTTGTTAATGGCGAGTTGTGCATCGGAGCGAACGGAGAGATACGGAGCGATGATGAGGTGTGAACTCTACGCGTAAATAAACGAGACGAGAAAGACAACGAGAGAACGAGTCCTACACATATGTAATAAAGGACTCGTTCACTGTGTCTGTCTCCGTTGTCCTTTATTCGTCTTTACAACTTGTCCCACACGGCCCTCGCTCAGAGCCTCTCCGCTTGGCAGCTCGATGCTGCCGTCGCTCCGTAGCCTCTCTCCACTCCGATGCAGCTCCGCTGCTGGTTCCCTCGTGCAGGCCTCCGGCTGCCCTCACTGCAGCCCACCGCTGCTCCCGTTCCTCCGTGCTCGGTCACCGCTGGCCGACGGTGCCGAGTCTTACTGTGTGTGTGGCGATCTCGCCACTCTCCAACCTCCGCCCTGCGTGGCCTCACTCTATCTTCTCTCCAACTCTCTCTCGTCTCTTCGGTATCTCTCCCTTAAGACCTAATCCCTCTCTCTCACGTGACCTAACTCCTCCCCCGTGACGTCATATCCGCGAGGCCGTTTACGCCCGCATTACACATACATCAGCGTGGTGGTTAAACGAAACATGGGGGGTGATTGACTACCTCACCGTCACTTGTTTTTTAAGTGCTTGACAAACCTTATACATTTTAGCTTAATTTATTATGTAGCTCATATTGGAACACAAATTTACATGAAACATCTCTTTCTTAGTAAAATTGAAGAGGGACGAAATAGACACGTTCAAATAGTTGAAATTTCCTTTTATAATGACTTTTGAAATCATTTTTTATCATGTGAAATCATATTTGAAGCCAGGAATGAGTCACTCGGTGCATAATGTGTTCATTAGTTAATGCATTTCACGTCTAATAATGTCCTTTCTCTTCCTCTTTTCCCTTGCCTCTGCACTCATTCCCGTGCCTTCCCTGCATTTTATTGAACCATAAAGTAAACATTGTCGCAGTCACTCATTCCTCAAACCTTGCATGCTCCCACGATCTAAATCAGTATCCTCTGTCACCATTGTTTAAGCCATGTCAAGCGCCTTGAGTGAAGGCACTCTATAAATATAAATAAGATACAATATCGCAATGTTCCAGAAACATCCTATGTGAGTACTGTATGTGTACAGTACCCGTGTTTAGTGTATAGTGTACCATGTGTAGTTTAAAGTGTACTTGTGTATAGCGTATTGGCTACCCATGTGTAGTGTGTAGGGTACCCCTGTGTCGTGTATAGTGTTTGATTGTTATATAATGATTACTATCAAGACTCGCAGAACTTCCGCAAGGATTTTATGATGAGGAGCAAAGCGCTACTTATCAGTAAACTCTTACAATTTGACAAGTCTACACACTCACTTTAACACGCAAACACATATACAAAGACCCCCGTATAGCCTTAACAGACTGTGGGGCAAGTGCAGTTAGCGAGCACCTATGAAGGCTGATCCTCTACACAAGAGGGATGGTGGCCAGCACCACGGCCAATCGCCTTTATCTGCCAAATGGAGATGTTTACACACCGCACTAGGTACTCGTTTTAGACTGAGTGGACCTTGGAGAGCCCCAGGACCGGTTTAGATTATATTCTATTCGAGTTAGGATTTATATAGGGCAAGGCGATCCCCAACTCCCACGTGAGCACCCTCAGCCTTTCCGCGGCCAGGGAGTCGAGCCCCGCCTCAACCATCTGAGGGGATTGCCTTCCATCCCAGCGCCAGCAGCGCCTGCCAAAAGCGAGAGGTGTCTTGGCCTCCCCTCGCTTCCACTTGAGAAACCTCGTGCGGGCGTCTCGTGGTTCACCAAAATTGTCCCTTTGCAGCTCCGTCGACTCCGGCGCTCCTCCCACGCGGTCCCGCACTCTTCTCAAAATGGCTCCTGCCGGCCACGCCAGGCCCTCCACGGGCAAAATGGAGCCCACATGTGCACGGTCTCCAGCCGCACTCTCTGCTCCCGCTCCGATGTGAACTTCAGCCGGGGTCCCCTGTGACTCTCTCTCCATGCCGCACGTCTCTTGCTCCGTCCCGCGCTCCCTCAACGCGGCTGTCCTCGCATGCTACGTGGTCGGCGCGTGACCGCGGAAAATCGCGCCGCTCTCCNGCCAATGTGTAGCTGCTCTCCTGCTGATCCGCAGCCACTCTCCCGTTTATGTATAGCCATTTGCCCATCGATCTGTAGCCGCTCTCCGCCGTTCCGCAGCCGCTCTCTGCCGCTGCCCACGGGCTTCGTAACCGGGTCCCAGGGCTGCCGGATGGATTATTACTCTGCCATTCCTGTCCTTCGATGACACTACAGGTGGTTCTTTCATACTCCACTTCTGACACCAGTTGTAGTATCAGCGAAGTGGGAGACGAGGTTTTTCAGGAGCACCTTCTTTATTAACACCTTCACAGGTTCACAGGTTCGCCCTCACTCTCTTCATAGTCGTCTAGCCTAGCCTTAACACAACTCTGACCGTGGCACCAGCTGAGACAGCCAACAACTTCCGGCACGCAATATCTAGCGAAGATAGCAGCAACAAAGGCGACGAAGATTACAGCGACGATGAGACGAGTCCACTCCCAGAACCGGCAGCCCCGAGCTTCCCCCTGCCGACACACCCCTGTATATGCTCACCTGCATGTATACAGCTCGTCCACTGCAGCTGCCATTGCAGCACAACAGACAGCACTATTATACTACACATACACACCTGTGCATGTATACACACACACTTAACGCACACACTCCGAAAAGTGATGTCAGGACTCATTACAGATGGCGGAGGATCGCTCCTCCAAACCAAAGAGCTTGGTGGTTCACTTCCCGGTGGTAATGTGCATTTTGCAGTACAGCATTATTCATTATTATTGTTGTGTAAGTGGAATACAGAGGCGCACACACTATACTTGGAGGCAACACGTTTAATAAACAACCTACGTAACCACTCTGACTTATATAGCTAGGTGTGGCTATACTGTTCACTATAGGCGTGTGAGTTAACTGTACGAACGGGCCAGTCAACACACACGCTGCCTGACCTATGATTTCCAGCTAAGACTTCACGGCGAATGAAGAGCGAAGAACGAAAAGCAAAGAGTGAAGACTTGAGTTGATCCCCACAAACGAGCCCAATCCTCTCGGGCTCCCCCTTTATTTCCCTGGCCGCGGCCTTCTTCCCCTTTGGCCATTCCCCCTGCGTATCAAGTTCGAAGCTCCCGGCTCCCAGTCATGTCCATCAAGCCTCCAATGGAGGTTCCCAACGCTCAGTGGCACTTCCCAATTAGTAGCTGGCGCAACAGTGCAGTGACCCTATTCATGTGACTACACATGGATTGGGTGTCTCACCTTATTTATCAAAAGTTTGTATCATCACGCTTACAGGGAATGTATACACGCAAGTTAACGCTCAGCAATCAGCCATCCAGCCTGTTGGATGGTGCTCAGTATAGAATTATGTTAATGCATTATTGATTTGAAGCTTTCGTGACTGCAGGAATCCATACTCTTTGGTTCTTTCGGTAAAGTCACGTAGGTATAAATAAAATAAATCACGACGTTTCGGGCACAACACAAGCATCCGTCATCAGGTGGGAAAGCATGGTCTGCTGCTTGTGTTGCGCCCGAAACGTCGTGATTTATTTTATTTTATACCTACGTGACTTTACCGAAAGAACCAAGGAGTATTAATGCATTATGTCACGCACGCCAACTGATTGCAGTACGTGATGTAACCGCGTCCAAGTAGTCAACCAGAGGGGCAGAATGTTACAGGAAAAATTATGTTAGCGTATTATTACATAAGATAATGGTGCGCAAAAATCTTTAAAATAGTGAACTGACTGTCGAGTTTGGGCCACCGGTCGTTCACAGGCGCTTCCTTTGAATGACAGTTGCCCCTCGATCGTGCAGGCTTTGCTGTCGAGGCTTCATCTACTACAACTTCACTTGTGCGTTAAAGAAAACACAGTCCAGTGACAACCTGGGTTAATATAACTGGGCTGAGATATCCAGGCTGTGTGTTGCTGTTGAGCCACTGGAGGTTTGCGGAGTGCAGTGTGACTGTCATGTCAATAGAGGGCGCTAGAGCAATGCACCTGAGATTAACACAGCCCTGCATGGCTTTGCAAATGAACGCATTGTGCCAATGCAAAAGCTGAGCGTAAAAATAACGTTCAAGAGCATTCGGAGAGATAAAAAAATTGTAATGTCAAAATAATTTGTAAGTAAATTTTGTAAGTAAGTGCTTCTTTAACATGTTTAATCTCTCTCGCTAGACTCTCACCAACTGACACTGTTTTAGCTCGATGTATGAGTGTTTGATAAGAGATGATTTCTGAGCTGGGTGATGATGTGAATCTGCATTCAGAAAGGCATCAGTGTGCGTTTGCTTTCGGTAAACGCTGTGTTATTTTTCCATTAAGACCATGTCCCAGCAAAATATCTAGGAACGGGATTCTGTTATTCACCTATATTTCCATGGTAAACTGTATAGCCGGGTTTTGTGCATTGAGATGATTTAGAAAATAATTAAGTGCATCTTTACCATGTGACCAGACAACCAAAGTGTCATTAACATATCTAAACCAAAAGGATGGTTTTAATGTACTCGAGGCAAGTGCTCTTGTTTCAAAGTTCTCCATGTACAGATTTGCAATAGCAGGAGATAACGGAGAGCCCATTGCGGCTCCTTCCTTTTGTTTAAAGAAATCACCTCTCCATAAGAAGTAAGTGTTATTTAAACAATGATCAGCTAGTTTCGGAATATTTTGGTAAACCTGTATTCTTTACCAGTGTATCAAGTAATTTAAGCGACTCGTTCACTGGAACCTTTGTGAAAGAGAAATCACATCAAAACTCACCAGAATATCATTAGGGTTAAGTTTGATATCTTTAATCACATTCACAATATGTTCTGAATTTTTATGAATGAAGATGTCCTACCGATGTAGGGCTGTATTTGTTTAGTTATATATTTTNCTAATTTATATGTGGCAGAGCCACAACTGTCGCAGTGGCAGAGCATGCTTGTCAACAAGGACACTCAATTGATTTTGATAACGTTGAAGTGTTGTGTAAAACTAATTATTACTGGCCAAGACTAATTAGAGAATCCATTAAATTGAGAGAAACAGAAATAACTTAATCGCTCTAACAGCTACAGGCTTAGTGCGCCCTGGAAGCGTATTATTAACTAAATACAATTACAATACCTTATAAGGGAAACAAATACCAATGAATAACAATTGAATGATTACCAATCTATATAATACAATACCCTCCCCTCTTTGCCTCGAATCACTGCACCAGATTAAATTAAATGATGACGTCACCCTGTTGCTGCTCTATTTAAGACCGGGAGCAATAGGAGAGCTTCACCATTCTTGCCCGATGAAGCTGATTGTAATTACAGCGAAACGTCGTACTCAAATTTTAAATGCTGTTGATTCTCTCTTCAACACACCAGTGGGCTAAAGAAGTGAATTAATTTGTCCTTTGAAAACGTGACACATTTTTTACTGTTTGGCCGTGTGGGTGGTGGAGGGTTACGACACATTTATAAATAACGCGATCTGACCCAAACACCTATATTATGAATAATATTGGTCGCGAAAGCCTACGTGTTAAACTGGTTGTAAATACTGTTTAAATAGTTCACCCGACAATGTCCTGTGAATACCCACAACGGCATATGCCACAGCACGTATCCCACCCCTGCACAGGTGCAAGAGAGCTCTCCGATCACTATACTTCATTGTATTCCACTTATTTAAAGGTTTTTGTTTTTTTAGCAATACAGTAATTATATTGCACAGGGACAAAGACAAAGATCCCCTTATAGCCTGTACAGACTTTTGGGGCAAGTCTTGTTAGCGAGCACCTATGAGGTCCATTATGCCACACAAAGGGGTGGGTGCCCAGCACTACGCCCGGCCGCTTTTGTATCCCTAGTAGCGGTGTCTACACACAGCACCAGGTACTCATTTCACACTGAGCCGACCTAGGGAGGACCGTTTCAAACAATCGTTATTGATGCTGCTGGTCGTGAGTGGGACTTGAATTGAGTCATCGGGTTCATAACATAGCACGCTAACCACTACACCACCACTCCTCAGGCACACTAATACAGTGAGGGAAAAAAGTATTTGATCCCCTGTTGATTTTGTACGTTTGCCCACTGACAAAGAAATCATCAGTCTATAATTTTAATGGTAGGTTTATTTGAACAGTGAGAGACAGAATAACAACAACAAAATCCAGAAAAACGCATGTCAAATGTTATAAATTGAGTTGCTTTTTAATGAGGGAAATAAGTATTTGATCCCTCTGCAAAACATGACTTAGTACTTGGTGCAAAACCGTTGTTGGCAATCACAGAGGTCAGACGTTTTGTAGTTGGCCACCAAGTTTGCACACATCTCAGGAGGGATTTTGTCCCACTCCTCTTTGCAGATCTCCAAGTCATTAAGGTTTCGAGGCTGACGTTTGGCAACTCGAACCTTCAGTTCCCTCCACAGATTTTCTATGGAATTAAGGTCTGGAGACTGGCTAGGCCACTCCAGGACCTTAATGTGCCTCTTCTTGAGCCACTCCATTGTTGCCTTGGCCGTGTGTTTTGGGTCATTGTCATGCTGGAATACCCATCCACGACCCATTTTCAATGCCCTGGCTTAGGGAAGGAGGTTCTTACCCAAGATTTGACGGTACGTGACCCCGTCCATCGTCCCTTTGATGCGGTGAAGTTGTCCTGTCCCCTTAGCAGAAAAACACCCCAAAGCATAATGTTTCCACCTCCATGTTTGACGGTGAGGATGGTGTTCTTGGGGTCATAGGCAGCATTCCTCCTCCTCCAAACACGGCGAGTTAAGTTGATGCCAAAGAGCTCCATTTTGGTATTTTTTCTGCCAACAAACTGTGGTGCTATTATTATTGATAATAATGTATGGTTATTGATAATAATGTATGGTTATTGATAATAATGTATGATGCATTGTCTAAAGGCGTACAGTATAGACTATTTGTTTATACTGTTAGTAACCTCCTGGTTACACCAGCCCACGGGGATAATTCTGTCCTCGTGCATTCCAAATATGAGAGGGTGGGTGGGACTGGGTGGAGAGGGAGGGTGGGAGGGAGGGCTTGTTGGAGGGTTGGGTGGGAGGGCCAGTGGTGGGAGGGTGGGGAGGGGCTGGGTGGGAAGGGTGGGAGGGCTGGTGGGAAGGGTGGGGCTGGGTGGGGGTGGGGGGTGGGGCTGGGTGAGGAGGGCTGGTCATCTTGTGGTGCCCTTATAAAACTCAACGTGTGTGAGTCTGAGAGTGAGAGTGTGTGTGTGTGTGAGCCTGAAGTGTGAGAGTGAGTTTGTGTGAGTCTGAGCCTGTGAGAGTGAGTGTGTGAGTCTGAGAGTGTGAAAGTGAGTGTGCNTGTGTGAGTCTGAGAGTGTGAGAGTGAGTGTATGTGTGTGTGAGTCTTAGTTACCTAGAGTGTTATACAGGTAGGAACAACAGGCTCCACACTGCCCACCAGGGATTATTTGTCTGTCTGTCTGTCGTGCATATCCGGAATTCCATCCACCCATGCACCTCCTCACCAAACACCAAGCTACGCCGCGATTGGTTGACGATGTCGGGGAGGGTGGGGGGAAGGGTAAACATGTCCACTCATCCAACTGCCCCCCCCTGAACGCCGCGCTGTCCAACCAATTTCCTTCCTGCCCACTCCGAAGGAACGTGTAACCTACTCACGCCGGTTTGTGCCGCCCTCACAGTCGAGCATATTTGCGGAATACACTTCGCCGCCATTGACCCTGGCCATTGACCGAGCAACCAACGTTACTACCAGCACCCTTCGCAGGAATGTGTTTCACTCTATCTGTACAGCTTGGCTATTCATATGCTTTGAATATGAACTATTCCCCAAAACGTAATTGATGGGTTATGTTTCCTTTCAACGCAGTATTATTGATCAACGTCTTCAGAAAATATGGCCTGATCATTACATGACCTAACCCATACACAATTACGAACCATAACATTAGCTGCAAAAACCCAGTTGGTTACCTAACTTTTTTTCGAGAAACAAAACCAAGTGCACACAAACACATCATATGTTTAATGACAACGACGGATAAGGCATCATAACCTATTTGTCTATTATTTTATTCTCCAGAGTTTAAACTTTCAACATTAACCATCCCACGTCGACCAGCTTGTAGAAGTGGAGTCACATGACCAGCATAGTGCCAGGAAACCCTCATCAAGCTTTATCTCAACAAAAGGGCTGTCCGTGCACTTGTCCCCAGAAAAACAGATTCGGCTGGAAATAAGAAAATTAGGTCTCCAAACCTGTTCAGTCCAGTCTCAGCTCGCACGCACCGAGCAATGAACTAAGCACAATGTACCCTGGTTAATTGTTCGTTGGCATTTAGCGTGGTCTCTACCACGAATTTGAAAATATTTTAGATGGGTTTTTTCCAGACAAAAACCAACAAGAGTGCGGTTGAGGGATGGGGAATGAAGTGGAGAATGAGGGGATGGAAGTAGGAGAATGGTAGTCTTCAGTTCAGTAAAATCTTTGCAAAAATACAGTGTATTAACTTTAACGTGTGGAAGGCCGGTCTCTTTGACATGTAACTCGTACTTGTTAGGCAATGGAGGTGCCCATCAGCTCGAATGATAAGCGGCCATAGTTAGCCAGGTTATAAAGAAAGTGGTAATACTTTTATATGCAACATACAACTTCTATGAAATCGCCTTAATTAAAGAAATATCAGTTATTTACATGGGAAATTTTTCATTTCACCATGTTCGTTTTCAGAGAGCAGTGTTACGAAATAATGTTAGGTCAATCTTGATTTCAAGCATTCGTGACTGCGGAAGCCTTTGGTTCTTTCGGTAAAGTCACGTAGGGAGAAAAATTAAAATTAAAATAAATCACGACGTTTCGATCGCAACACAAGCGGTCATCCTCAGGCGAAAATAGCTATTTATTCTATTTTTTCTACCAACGTGACTTCACCAAAAGAACCAAAAAGTAATGTTAGGTCAGTTCCATTCTTAATGAGAGTGTAGCTTCAGGTGAGCAGAAATCTGACAATGCTGTAAATAAAATATATGTTGAAGAAAAAAACAAGAAATATTCACACAGACAGGTCACACACCGTTTTCTGTCGTAAATTTCTAGGAGGGATCTCGGAGGTGGCGATATCCATTACAGCCAAATGTAATTAAATTAACTTTGTATGATAAGGTATGTAAAACAAATCACGATAATCAGCTCAGTCTCGTTTCGCACACAAGTGAGCAGCAAGGGCTAAAAATACACTCACATAACGAGCTGTTACATTGTCACCTCTCAATCCCTTGACCTTGATTTAAAGTTTAAGGCATTTTCAACTTATGAAAGCCCCTTATGAATTAGAAGAATTAGCCAGTAAGTGGATAATGGTAAGAATATGTTTTTCTTTAGTAGTTTATAAGACGTAACATGAGAACATGGTTATCCTTGATGAAATGTGTCAGCAATATATCATGATATTTATTTTAATAAAATTACACATGTCGTAAAGTATTTTTCTCATTGAAGAGTTTTTCTGCAACTCAATATGTATTT
>WFAB01002389.1:0-41573 GCA_018977245.1 Lethenteron camtschaticum | reverse complement strand
GAGACACGGGGGAGAGACACGGGGAGACACGGGGGGAGGGGGAGACACAGACACAGAGACACGGGTGAGACACNGGGTGGAGACACAGAGACACGGGGGAGACAGAGACAGACACGGGGGAGAGACACACGCGGGGGGACACACAGAGACACGCGGGGGAAGGACACAGACACGGGGACACAGAGAGAGACACAGAGACACGGAGACACGGGGACACGGGGAGACAGAGGAGAGACACGGGGGAGACACAGAGACACGGAGACACGGGGGGAGAGACACGGGGGAGACACGGGGCGTGTCTCTGTGTCTCCCCCCGTGTCTCTCCCCCGTGTCCCCGTGTCTCCGTGTCTCTGTGTCTGTCCCGTGTCTCTCCCCGTGTCTCGTGTCTCTGTGTCTCCCCCGTGTCTCTATGTCTCCCCCGTGTCTCCGTGTCTCCCCCGTGTCTCCGTGTCTCTCCCCCCGTGTCTCTGTGTCTCTCCCCGTGTCTCTCTCTGTGTCTCCTGTCTGTGTCTCCGTGTCTCTGTGTCCCCGTGTCTCTGTCTCCCCCCGTGTCTCCCCGTGTCTTTGTGTCCCGTGTCTCTCCATGCCCCCCGTGTCTCTGTGTCTCTCTGTGTCTCCCCCCGTGTCCCCATGTCTCTGTGTCTCCCCGTGTCTCTGTGTCTCCCCCNGCGTGTCTCTCACCGTGTCTCTGTGTCTCCGTGTCTCTGTGTCTCTCTCCCCCGTGTCTCCCCGGTGTCTCCGTGTCTCCCCCCGGTGTCTCCCCCNGTGTCTCTGTGTCTCCCCCCGTGTCTCTGTCTCCCCGTGTCTCCCCCCGTGTCCCCCCNGTGTCTCTGTGTCTCTCTGTGTCCCGTGTCTCTGTGTCTCTCTCTGTGTCCCCCTGTCTCCCCCGTGTCTCTGTGTCTCCCCCCGTGTCTCTGTGTCTCCCCCGTGTCTCCCCCCGTGTCTCTGTGTCTCCCCGTGTCTGTGTCTCCCCCGTCTCCCTCTCCGTGTCTCTGTGTATCTGTCTCCCCGTGTCTCCCCCCGTGTCTCTGTGTCTCCCCGTGTCTCTGTGTATCCGTGTCTCCTCCCGTGTCCCCGTGTCTCTGTCTCCCCGTGTCTCCCCCCGTGTCTCTGTGTCTCCCCGTGTCTGTGTCTCCCCCCGTGTCTCTGTGTCTCTGTCTCTGTGTCTCCGTGTCTCCCNGTGTCTCTCTCCCCGTGTCTCCGTGTCTCCCCGTGTGTCTCACCCTGGAGGCTTGTACTCCCATTGTCCTCTCCCGACATAGCGATGTCGTCTCCGCTGTCTCCACTCTGTCTCTCTGTGTGTCTGTGTCTCTGTGTCTCTCTGTCTCTGTGTGTCTGTGTCTCTCCATCTGTGTCTCTCTGGGTCCGTGTTTACTCGGAATCTGGTGACGTCATCCGGGCTCATGAATATTCATGAGGCTACTTAATATTCATCAAGTTCATCTCCCAATGGGTCGTCCACGTGCTTTGCCTCATTAACATATTTTTGTGAGTGACGTCACCCGGCTGCACTAACTTATGAATATTCATGAGCTCGCGCCATGTCACGTGACGTTGGCCACACCCCCTTTGCCTTATGAATATTCATGAGGTTGCTTCATGTCACGTGATGTTGGTCACACCCCCTTTGCCTTATGAATATTCATGAGCTCGCCCCATGTCACGTGACGTTGGCCACACCTCCCTTGCCTTATGAATATTCATGAGGTTGCCCCGTGTCACGTGACGTTGGCCACACCCCCCTTGCCTTATGAATATTCATGAGGTTGCCCCATGTCACGTGACGTTGGCCACACCTCCCTTGCATTATGAATATTCATGAGGTTGCCCGTGTCACGTGACGTTGGCCACACCCCCTTGCCTTATGAATATTCATGAGTTTGTCCCATGTCACGTGACGTTCTTGTTATTTGTTTGTTTTTTTTATTTTGTTATTTTCTTTGTTATTTTTTGTTAATTTCTTTGTTATTTTCGTGTTATTTTCTTTGTTATTTTATTTTTATTTTCTTGTTATTCTCTTTGAACCCATCTACGTGACTTTACCGAAACACCCAAACAAGATGAGTTCCTGCAGCCACGAACACCCAGCTGGTTTTATTATTTTCATCGTAGAATTTAAAATTTTACATTTTATTATTAGATTATATTTTATTATATTTTTATTTTCTATCTCCGTAACTTTAGCGAAAGAACCAAGAATTCGAGAACGCAGCCGGTCACGTTTGCTCGGCCCTCAGCGAAAGGTGTCAACGCGACGCAATCCCATTGGCTTAGCCAACAGAGGCGTGACGTCACGCCCGCGCGCACGTGACACGCGGCGGCCAATCAGCGAGCGAGCAACCTTCCCCACCCTCCCCCAACCCCCCCAACCCCCCAACCCCTCCCCCTAACCCCCCAACCCTCCCCCAACCCCCCAACCCCTCCCCCTCACCCCCCAACCCCTCCCCCTCACCCCCCAACCCTCCCCCTCACCCCCCAACCTCCCCCTCACCCCCCAACCCCTCCCCCTAACCCCCAACCCTCCCCCCTAACCCCCCAACCCTCCCCCTAACCCCCCAACCCCTCCCCNTCACCCCCCAACCCCTCCCCCTCACCCCCCAACCCTCCCCCCTCACCCCCCAACCCCTCCCCCTAACCCCCCAACCCTCCCCCCTAACCCCCCAACCCCTCCCCCTAACCCCCAACCCCTCCCCCTCACCCCCCCAACCCTCCCCCTCACCCCCCAACCCCTCCCCNTCACCCCCCNAACCCCTCCCCCTCACCCCCAACCCCTCCCCCTCACCCCCAACCCTCCCCCTAACCCCCAACCCCTCCCCTCATCCCCCAACCCCTCCCCCTCACCCCCCAACCCCTCCCCCCCCCCCCCAACCCTCCCCCTCACCCCCAACCCCTCCCCCTCACCCCCTCCCCCCACCTCCTAGCCCTCCCCCTAACCCCCCAACCCTCCCCCTCACCCCCCAACCCCTCCCCCTCACCCCCTCCCCCCACCTCCTAGCCCCTCCCCCTAACCCCCCAACCCCTCCCCCTAACCCCCCAACCCCTCCCCCTCACCTCCTAGCCCCCTAGCCCCTCCCCCTCCCTCCCCCACCTCCCCCCCACCTCCTAGCCCCTCCCCCCCCCCCCTCCCCCTAGCCCTCCCCCACCTCGGTGACGAGGCGACACGTAGCGAAAATCCCTCCGCGGCGGCTGCGCGCGCGAGCGAGCGAATCGGCTTTCGCGGGAAGGCCGCGTCACCGCTTCACCGCCTCCGCCGCATCTCTCGCGGCTCTGGCCGCGTATCGGTCCGAGAGAAGAAAATAATCCCGGCGGGTTTCGTTCATTGAATTCGTTCGCTCGCTCGTCGTTCCACCCAAAACATCGGCATTGATTCGTTCAGCTCGGCACCGATGGCGTGCTGGTTGTATTTTTAAAAACAAATTTAGTTAAAAAAAATAACAAAAAAGTAGTGCGTCAAGACGGCTTCACCTCACGCGGAAAGTCGGTGAGTTGGAGGCAAGAAACTCGAATCGGTGATGGGGGTGATGGTGGTGGTGATGGTAGTGGTGGTGATGGTGGTGGTGATGGTGGTGGTGATGGTGGTGGTGGTGGTGATGGTGGTGGTGGTGGTGTGGGGGTGATGGTGGTGGTGATGGGGTGGTGGTGGTGGTGATGGTGGTGGTGGTGGTGATGGGGGGTGATGGTGGTGGTGGTGATGGGGGTGGTGTGGTGGTGATGGGGTGGTGGTGATGGTAGTGGTGGTGATGGGGTGGTGGTGGTGGTGATGGTGGTGGTGATGGGGGTGGTGATGGTGGTGGTGGTGGTGATGGGGGTGGTGGTGGTGTGATGGTGGTGATGATGGGGGTGGTGATGGTGGTGGTGGTGATGGGGTGGTGGTGGTGGTGATGGGGGTGGTGGTGATGGTGGTGGTGATGGGGGTGGTGGTGGTGGTGATGGTGGTGGTGATGGTGGTGGTGATGGGGGTGGTGATGGTGGTGATGGGTGGTGGTGGGTGATGGGGGTGGTGGTGGTGGTGATGGTAGTGGTGGTGATGGTGGTGGTGGTGGTGGTGGTGGTGGTGGTGATGGTGGTGGTGGTGGTGATGGTGGTGATGGTGGTGGTGGTGATGGGGGACATGGTGGTGGTGATGGTGGTGGTGGTGGTGATGGGGTGGTGATGGTGGTGGTGGTGGGGGGTGGTGGTGGTGGTGATGGTGGTGGGGGTGGTGATGGGGGTGGTGATGGTGGTGATGGGGTGGTGGTGGTGATGGTGGTGGGGNTGGTGATGGTGGTGGTGATGGTGGTGGTGATGGTGGTGGTGGTGGTGGTGATGGTGGTGATGGTGGTGGTGGTGATGGTGGTGGTGGTGGTGATGGGGGTGGTGGTGATGGGGTGGTGGTGGTGGTGATGGTGGTGGGGGTGGGTGGGGTGGTGATGTGGTGGTGGGGTGGTGGGATGGGGTGGTGATGGTGGGGGTGGTGAGGGGGGTGGTGATGGGTGGTGGTGGTGATGGGGTGGTGGTGGTGGTGATGGTGGTGGTGATGGTGGTGGTGGTGATGGGGGTGGTGGTGATGGGGGTGGTGATGGTGGGGGTGGTGAGAGGGGTGATGGTGATGGGAGTGGTGGTGATGGGGGGGGNTGATGGGGATGGTGGTGATGGGGGTGGTGGTGATGGGGGTAGTTTTGATGATGTAATTGTGATGATGGTGTTGATGTTGTCAGTGTTGAAGATGGTGATGGGGGTGATGGTGGTGGTGATGAGGGTTGTGATGAGGGTGATGGTGGTGATGGGGGTGGTGGTGATGATGATGTAATTGTGATGTTGATGTTGTCAGTGTTGAAGATGGTGATGGGGGTGATGGTGATGGGGGTGGTGGTGATGAGGGTTGTGATGAGGGTGATGGTATTGATGATGATGTAATTGTGATGATGATGATGTTGATGTTGTCAGTGTTGAAGATGGTGATGGGGGTGATGGTGATGGGGGTGGTGATGTAATTGTGATGTTGATGTTGTCAGTGTTGAAGATGGTGATGGGGGTGGTGGTGATGGGGGTGATGATAATGGTGGTGATGATGGGGGTGGTTTTGATGATGATGTAATTGTGATGATGGTGTTGATGTTGTCAGTGTTGAAGATGGTGATGGGGGTGATGGTGATGGGGGTGGTGGTGATGAGGGTTGTGATGAGGGTGATGGTATTGATGATGATGTAATTGTGATGTTGATGTTGTCAGTGTTGAAGATGGTGATGGGGGTGGTGGTGATGGGGGTGGTGATGTAATTGTGATGTTGATGTTGTCAGTGTTGAAGATGGTGATGGGGGTGATGGTGATGGGGGTGGTGATGTAATTGTGATGTTGATGTTGTCAGTGTTGAAGATGGTGATGGGGGTGATGGTGATGGGGGTGGTGATGTAATTGTGATGTTGATGTTGTCAGTGTTGAAGATGGTGATGGGGGTGATGGTGATGGGGTGGTGATGTAATTGTGATGATGATGTTGATGTTGTCAGTGTTGAAGATGGTGATGGGGGTGATGGTGATGGGGGTGGTGATGTAATTGTGATGTTGATGTTGTCAGTGTTGAAGATGGTGATGGGGGTGGTGGTGATGGGGGTGGTGATGTAATTGTGATGTTGATGTTGTCAGTGTTGAAGATGGTGATGGGGGTGGTGGTGATGGGGNTGGTGATGTAATTGTGATGTTGATGTTGTCAGTGTTGAAGATGGTGATGGGGGTGGTGGTGATGGGGGTGGTGGTGATGTAATTGTGATGTTGATGTTGTCAGTGTTGAAGATGGTGATGGGGGTGATGGTGATGGGGGTGATGACATCGCACTAACCAGAGACTCGAGGAAATAAGAGACTTAAGGTGCCTCCTTGTATGCTGCTGCTGCTGATGATGGTGATGATGATGATGGTGATGATGTTGCTGATGATGATGAAGATGGTGATGATGATGTTGCTGCTGATGATGATGTTGCTGATGATGCTGGGTGATGATGTTGCTGCTGATGATGATGCTGATGATGTTGCTGCTGTTGCTGATGATGGTGATGATGTTGCTGCTGATGATGATGGGGATGATGATGCTGGGTGATGATGTTGCTGCTGATGATGATGCTGATGATGTTGCTGCTGTTGCTGATGATGGTGATGATGTTGCTGCTGATGATGATGGGGATGATGATGCTGGGTGATGATGTTGCTGCTGATGATGATGTTGCTGATGATAATGATGGTGATGATGCTGCTGATGATGTTGCTGCTGTTGCTGATGATGGTGATGATGTTGCTGCTGATGATGATGGTGATGATGATGCTGGGTGATGATGTTGCTGCTGATGATGATGGTGATGATGTTGCTGCTGATGATGATGGTGATGATGATGCTGGTGATGATGTTGCTGCTGATGATGATGGTGATGATGATGATGCTGCTGCTGATGATGATGTTGCTGATGATGATGGTGATGATGCTGCTGATGATGTTGCTGCTGTTGCTGATGATGGTGATGATGTTGCTGCTGATGATGATGGTGATGATGATGCTGGGTGATGATGTTGCTGCTGATGATGATGGTGATGATGTTGCTGCTGATGATGATGGTGATGATGATGCTGGNTGATGATGTTGCTGCTGATGATGATGGTGATGATGCTGCTGATGATGTTGCTGCTGTTGCTGATGATGGTGATGATGTTGCTGCTGATGATGATGAAGATGGTGATGATGATGTTGCTGCTGATGATGATGTTGCTGATGATGCTGGGTGATGATGTTGCTGCTGATGATGATGCTGATGATGTTGCTGCTGTTGCTGATGATGGTGATGATGTTGCTGCTGATGATGATGGGGATGATGATGCTGGTGATGATGTTGCTGCTGATGATGATGCTGATGATGTTGCTGCTGTTGCTGATGATGGTGATGATGTTGCTGCTGATGATGATGGGGATGATGATGCTGGTGATGATGTTGCTGCTGATGATGATGTTGCTGATGATAATGATGGTGATGATGCTGCTGATGATGTTGCTGCTGTTGCTGATGATGGTGATGATGTTGCTGCTGATGATGATGGTGATGATGATGCTGGGTGATGATGTTGCTGCTGATGATGATGGTGATGATGTTGCTGCTGATGATGATGGTGATGATGATGCTGGTGATGATGCTGATGATGATGGTGATGATGATGATGCTGCTGCTGATGATGATGTTGCTGATGATGATGGTGATGATGCTGCTGATGATGTTGCTGCTGTTGCTGATGATGGTGATGATGTTGCTGCTGATGATGATGGTGATGATGATGCTGGTGATGATGTTGCTGCTGATGATGATGGTGATGATGTTGCTGCTGATGATGATGGTGATGATGATGCTGGTGATGATGTTGCTGCTGATGATGATGGTGATGATGCTGCTGATGATGTTGCTGCTGTTGCTGATGATGGTGATGATGTTGCTGCTGATGATGATGATGGTGATGATGTTGCTGCTGATGATGATGGTGATGATGCTGCTGATGATGTTGCTGCTGTTGCTGATGATGGTGATGATGTTGCTGCTGATGATGATGGTGATGATGATGATGCTGCTGATGATGATGGTGATGATGTTGCTGATGATGATGATGTCAGTGATGATGCTGCTGATGTTGCTGCTGTTGATGATGATGCTGATGATGCTGACGATGATGTTGCTGATGATGATGATGGTGATGATGCTGATGATGTTGCTGCTGTTGCTGATATTGTGATGATGTTGCTGCTGCTGCTGATGATGCTGATGATGATGGTGATGATGTTGCTGATGATGATGAAGATGGTGATGATGATGTTGCTGCTGATGATGATGGTGATGATGATGCTGGTGATGATGTTGCTGCTGATGATGATGCTGATGATGTTGCTGCTGTTGCTGATGATGGTGATGATGTTGCTGCTGATGATGATGGGGATGATGATGCTGGTGATGATGTTGCTGCTGATGATGATGCTGATGATGTTGCTGCTGTTGCTGATGATGGTGATGATGTTGCTGCTGATGATGATGGGGATGATGATGCTGGTGATGATGTTGCTGCTGATGATGATGTTGCTGATGATGATGATGGTGATGATGCTGCTGAGATGTTGCTGCTGTTGCTGATGATGGTGATGATGTTGCTGCTGNTGATGATGGTGATGATGATGCTGGTGATGATGTTGCTGCTGATGATGATGGTGATGATGTTGCTGCTGATGATGATGGTGATGATGATGCTGGTGATGATGTTGCTGCTGATGATGATGGTGATGATGAGATGCTGCTGCTGATGATGATGTTGCTGCTNATGATGATGGTGATGATGCTGCTGATGATGTTGCTGCTGTTGCTGATGATGGTATGATGTTGCTGCTGATGATGATGGTGATGATGATGCTGGNTGATGATGTTGCTGCTGATGATGATGGTGATGATGTTGCTGCTGATGATGATGGTGATGATGATGCTGGTGATGATGTTGCTGCTGATGATGATGGTGATGATGCTGCTGATGATGTTGCTGCTGTTGCTGATGATGGTGATGATGTTGCTGCTGATGATGATGATGGTGATGATGTTGCTGCTGATGATGATGGTGATGATGCTGCTGATGATGTTGCTGCTGTTGCTGATGATGGTGATGATGTTGCTGCTGATGATGAGTATGATGATGATGGTGATGATGATGGTGATGATGTTGCTGATGATGATGATGCCACGTGATGATGCTGCTGATGTTGCTGCTGTTGCTGATGATGATGCTGATGATGCTGACGATGATGTTGCTGATGATGATGATGGTGATGATGCTGCTGATGATGTTGCTGCTGTTGCTGATGATTGTGATGATGTTGCTGCTGCTGATGATGCTGATGATGATGGTGATGATGTTGCTGATGATGATGAAGATGGTGATGATGAGTTGCTGCTGATGATGATGGTGATGATGATGCTGGNTGATGATGTTGCTGCTGATGATGATGGTGATGATGTTGCTGCTGATGATGATGGTGATGATGATGCTGGNGATGATGTTGCTGCTGATGATGATGGTGATGATGATGCTGCTGCTGATGATGATGTTGCTGATGATGGTGATGATGCTGCTGATGATGTTGCTGCTGTTGCTGATGATGGTGATGATGTTGCTGCTGATGATGATGGTGATGATGATGCTGGNGATGATGTTGCTGCTGATGATGATGGTGATGATGATGCTGGTGATGATGTTGCTGCTGATGATGAGTATGATGATGCTGATGATGATGATGCTGCTGCTGATGATGGTGATGATGCTGGATGATGTTGTGCGTTGCTGATGATGATGTTGGTGATGATGATGGTGATGATGATGATGGTGATGATGTTGCTGATGATGATGAAGATGATGAAGATGGTGATGATGAAGATGATGTTGCTGATGATGCTGATGATGATGTTGCTGATGATGATGATGGTGATGATGCTGCTGGTGATGATGTTGCTGCTGTTGCTGATGATGGTGATGATGTTGCTGCTGATGATGATGGTGATGATGATGATGATGAGTTGCTGCTGATGATGATGGTGATGATGATGATGATGTTGCTGCTGATGATGATGTTGCTGCTGATGATGATGGTGATGATGATGCTGGTGATGATGTTGCTGCTGNGNTATGGTGATGATGATGCTGGTGATGTGTTGCTGCTGATGATGATGTGGTGATGATGATGATGTGCTGATGATGATGATGCTGCTGCTGATGATGGTGATGATGTGTGATGATGTTGCTGCTGTTTGATGATGGTGATGATGCTGCTGATGAGTGATGGTGATGATGTTGCTGCTGATGATGATGATGCTGCTGCTGATGATGGTGATGGTACTAATGGTGACGATACTAATGATGATGTTGATGATACTAATGGTGATGGTGATGATGATGATGTTGATGATGACACTAATGATGATGTTGATACTAATGTTGATGATGGTGATGGTGATGATACTAATGGTGATGGTGATGATACTAATGGTGATGTTGATACTAATGTTGATGATGGTGATGGTGATGATACTAATGATGATGTTGATGGTAATGATGATGGTACTAATGGTGATGGTGATGATACTAATGGTGATGATGGTGATGATGATGTCGGTGTTGATGTCGGTGGTGATGTAGTGATGCCATCACCGCCACCTCGCCGCCGCCGCCTGCGTCTGCTCCACCTCGTGGCCATCATCACCGGCGTCTTCACGCTCGCACTCTGGCTCATGATGGGCTGCGGGCCGGACTCAGCTGGTGGACAACGAGGTGGAGGTGGTGGAGGTGGAGGAGGTGGAGGTGGTGAGGAGAGATGAGGAGGAGGAGAGATGGAGGAGATAGAAACGACACAGACAAGGTGATGGGGGTGGTGGTGGTGATGGTGATGATGTTAATGATGATGTTGATGATAGTGATGATGATAGTGATGACGATGATGATGTTGATGATGACGACGATGATGATGATGATGATAGTGATGACGACGATGATGATGATGATGATGATGTTGATGATCCCAGGCAGCGGTGAGCCACTTCACGACGAGATGGAGAAGGTGGAGGTGGAGGAGGTGGACGACTTTGTGGGTGGTGGTGGTGATGATGGTGGAGGTGATGATGGTGATGGTGTTGGTGGTGGAGGTGGTGATGATGATGATTATGGTCACGATGATGATGATGGTGGTGTTGATGATGGTGGTGGTGTTGACGACGATGATGATGTAGGTGGTGTTGATGATGGTGTTGACGATGATGGTGACGATGATGTTAATGATGATGATGATAGTGATGGTGATGATGGTGATGTTGATGGTGACGATGATGTTAATGATGATGTTGATGATGTTGATGATGATGATGATAGTGATGATGATAGTGATGACGATGATGATGATGATGGTGATGATGATGATGTTAATGATGATGTTGATGATAGTGATGATGATGTTGATGATGTAGGTGTTGATGATGATGATGATAGTGTTAATGATGATGCGAGTGATGACGATGATAGTGATGACGATGATGATGTTGATCATCCCAGGCAGCAGTCAGCCACCTTTACGACGAGGTGGCGGTGGCGGCGGCGGTGGAGAAGGTGGAGTTGGAGGTGGACGACTTTGTGGGTGGTGGTGGTGATGATGATGATGATGTAGGTGGTGTTGATGATAGTGATGATGTTAATGATGAGGATGTACGTGGTGTTGATGATGGTGTTGATGATGATGTTAATGATGATGATGACGATGATGTTAATGATGATGATGTTAATGATGATGATGACGATGATGTTAATGATGATGATGATGTACGTGGTGTTGATGATGGTGTGATGATGATGTTAATGATGATAATGACGATGATGTTAATGATGATGATGATGATCCCAGGCAGCAGTCAGCCACCTTTACGACGAGGTGGAGGAGAAGGTGGAGTTGGAGGTGGACGACTTTGTGGGTGGGGGTGGACCTCCGGCGTGGGGACCCCACGTGCTGTCCGTACTCGTCCCGTTCCGAGGGCGCTGGGAGCAGCTGCTGGAGATGGTTCCACATCTCCACCGGTTCCTGCGCTCCCAGCGAGTGCGACATCACATCCTGGTGGTGCACCAGGTGGACACGTTGCGGTGAGATGGGGGCGGTGATGGTGGTGATGGGGGTGATGGTGGTGATGGGGGAGGGATGGGGGTGATGGGGGGTGATGGGGGTGATGGTTCCACATCTCCACCGGTTCCTGCGGTCACAGCGAGTGCGACATCACATCCTGGTGGTGACGGTGGACGTTGCGGTGAGATGGGGGCGGTGATGGGGGTGATGGGGGAGTGATGGGGGGNTGATGGGCGAGAGATGGGGGTGATGGGGGTGATGGGGTGATGGGGGAGAGAGGGGAGTGTGGGGAGAGAGGGGGTGATGGTGGTGATGGGGGAGTGATGGGGGAGAGAGGGGGGTGATGGTGGTGATGGGGGTGATGGGGGAGTGATGGGGGAGAGAGGGGGGTGATGGTGGTGATGGGGGTGATGGGGAGTGATGGGGGAGAGAGAGGGGTGATGGGGGAGAGAGGGGGGTGATGGGGGTGATGGGGATGAGTGGGGAGAGAGGGGGGTGATGGTGGTGATGGGGTGATGGGGAGTGAGGTGGGGNAGAGAGAGGGGTGATGGGGAGAGAGGGGGGTGATGGTGGTGATGGGGGGTGATGGGGAGTGAGGGTCGTATGTGTGAGTGTGTGTGTGCGTGTATATACGTGTGTATGTATGTCTGCGTGTCTGTGTGTCTGTGTGTGTGTGTGTCGTGTGTGTGTGTCTGTGCGTGTATGTGCGTGTGTATGTATATAGTGTGTATGTGTGTCTGCGTGGTGTGTGTCTGTGTGTGTGTGTGTGTGTGTGTGTGTCTGTGTGTGTGTGTCTGCGGTGTGTGTGTGTTGTGTGTGTGTGTCTGTGTGTGTCTGTGTGTGTGCTGTGTGTGTGTGTGTCTGCGTGTGTGTGTGTATGTTGTGTGTGTGTGTGTGTGTGTGTCTGCGCGTGTGTGCGTGTGTGTACGTGTGTATGTATGTCTGCGTGTGTGTGTGTGTGTCTGTGCGTGTGTATATGTGTGTGTATGTATGTCTGCGCGTGTGTGCGTGTGTGTACGTACGTATGTATGTCTGCGTGTGTGTGTGTCTGCGCGTACAGCTTCAACGAGCCGCCTCATCAACGCCGGCTTCCTGCTGAGCCCCGAGCACAGCGACTACGTCGCCATGCACGACGTAGACTGCTGCCCTCAACGCGGCGTTGAACTACGGCTACCCGGCCCAGGGGCCATTCCACGTCGTCACCGCAACTACATCCGCTCTACCACTACCCCACGTTCGTCGGGGCATTCTCATCATCACCAAGGAGCACTACCGCAAGGTTGGGACGCTCAGTCAGTCAGTGAGTCGTCAGTGAGTCAGTCAGNCAGTCAGTGAGTCAGTCAGTCAGTGAGTGAGTGAGCCAGTCACTCANTCGCTCAGTCAGTGAGCCAGTCAGTCAGTCAGTGAGTGAGTACAGTGAGTCAGTCAGTCACTCACTCAGTCAGTCAGTCNGTCAGTCACTCAGTCAGTCAGTCACTCAGTCAGTCACTTAGTCGTCAGTCAACCAGTTAGTCAGTCAACCACTCACTCAGTCAATCAACCACTCAGTCACCACTCACTCAGTCANCCACTCANTCACACACTCAGTCAGTCAATCACTCAGCCCACTCACTCNCTCAGCCACTCACCACTCAGTCAATCACGTCNCTCAACCACTCAGTCACTCACTCAGTCAGTCAGACCACTCACTCACTCAGTCAACCACTCACTCAAACACTCACTCACTCATTCAGTCACTACTCACCACTCAGTCAAGCCACTCACTCAGCCACTCATTCAGCAGCTACTCACTCAGTCAACCACTCACTCACTCATTCAGTCAGCCGCTCACTCAGTCAGTCAATCACTCACTCACTCAGCCACTCATTCAGTCACTACTCACTCAGTCACTCTCAGTACGGTATCTGAGTGTGTGTGTATCAGCGCTATGGTGGGGTGATCGTGTAGTAGTGGTTAGCGCTACGCTGCACTACGAACTTGGCGACACGAGTTCGATTCCCGCTCACGGCCAACACCACCAGTGACGGCGATTGTTTGAGCCGGTCCTGGGCCTCCTAGGTCGACTCAGCCTCAATTGAGTACCTGGTGGTGGTGGTGGTGGTGGTGGTGGTAGTGCAGGTGGTGGTGTAGTGGTGGTGGTGGTGGTGGTGTNTTGTAGTGTAGTGGTGTGGTGGGTGGTGGTNNAGTGGTGNTGTAGTAGTGGTGGTGGTGTGGTGGTGGTGTATTGGTGGTGGTGGTGTGGTGGTGTGGTGGTGGTGTGNGGTGGTGGTGTGTGGTGGTGTNGTGGTGGTGGTGTAGTAGTGGTGGTGGTGGTGTTGGTGGTGGTGTGGTTGGTGGTGGTGGTGAGTGGTGGTGGTGGTGTAGCGGTGGTGGTGGTGNAGTGGTGGTGGTGGTGGTGGTGGTGGTGGTGAGTGGTGGTGGTGTTGTGGTGGTGTAGTGGTGTGGTGGTGGTGGTGTAGTGGTGGTGTGTGGTGGTGGTGTAGTGGTGGTGGTGTAGTGGTGGGTGGTGTAGTGGNGTAGGTGGTGTCATGTGGTGTGGTGGTGTAGGTGGTCAGGTGGTGTAGTGGTGGTGGTGTAGTGGTGGTGTAGCGGTGGTGGTGCTGGCCACCCCCCTCTGTAGTAGCCTTCATAGACGCTGCTGCTGCTGCTACTNCAGCACTTGCCCCTGCTGTGTTGAGGCTACACGGGGGACCTTTGTCTGTGTCCTCAGTGCAATGGGCTGTCCAATCGGTTCTGGGGATGGGGTCGAGAAGACGATGAATTCTACAAGCGGATGATGGAGGCCGGGTTACAGTACTCACTCAGATACTCACTCACTCACTCAGTCACTCAGATACTCACTCAGATACTCAGTCACTCAGTCACTCACTCAGTACTCAGACTCACTCNCTCACTCACTCAGACACTCAGTCNCTCAGTCACTCAGTCACTCACTCACTCACTCACTCACTCACTCAGCTAACTCAGTCACTCACTCACTCACTCAGTCAATCACTCACTCACTCACTCAGATAGTAGACACTCAGTCACTCACTCAGTCACTCAGTCAGTCACTCACTCAGTCACTCACTCACTCACTCACTCAGTCACTCACTCAGTCACTCACTCAGTCAGTCAGTCACTCACTCAGATACTCACTCACTCAATCAGTCACTCACTCAGCCACTCACTCACTCAATCAGTCACTCACTCAGTCACTCACTAGTCACTCACTCACTCACTACTCACTCACTCAGTCACTCAGCTACTCACTCAGTCACTCACTCANTCACTCNGTACTCACTCNCTACTCACTCAGTCACTCACTCACTCACTCAGTCACTCACTCACTCACTCAGATACTCNCTCCAGTCACTCAGACACTCAGTCAGCTCACTCAGTCAGCTACTCACTCAGCTACCTACTCACTCAGTCAGTCAGCCACTCAGTCAGTCACTCAACTAGTCACTCACTTACTCACTCAGTCACTCACTCNGTCACTCNGTCACTGCCAGCTAGTCACTCACCACTCAGTCNCTCAGTCACTCACTAGTCACTCACTAGTCACTCAGNTACTCAGTCCTACTCAGTCACTCANCTACTCACTCAGTCACTCACTCAGCCACTCACTCAGTCACTCAGTCACTCAGTCACTCACTCACTCAGCTCACTCAGATACTCACTCAGTCACTCACTCAGTCACTCACTCAGATNCTCACTCAGTCACTCACTCAACTACTCACTCACTCAGTCACTCACTCAGTCACTCACTCACTCACTCAGTCACTCAGTCAGTCNCTCAGTCAGCCACTCAGTCACTCAGCCACTAGTCACTCACTCAGTCAGGTCACTAAGTCACTCACTCAGCTCACTCAGATACTCACTCAGTCAGTCACTCACTCACTCAGTCAGTCACTCACTCAGTCACTCAGATACTCACTCAGATACTCACTCACTCAGATACTGCACTCAGTCACTCACTCAGCCACTCACTCACTCAGTCACTCACTCAGTCACTCACTCACTCAGTCATTCACTCAGCCACTCACTCAGTACTCACTCAGATACTCACTCAGTCACTCACTCACTTGCTCACTCAGTCACTCACTCACATACTCACTCAGCTACTCACTCACTCAGTCACTCACTCAGTCACTCACTCACTACTCACTATTCACACGTGTGCGTGTGTCTGTACGTGTGTGTGTGTCTGTANTGTGTGTGNCTGTACGTGTGTACCTGTGTGTGTCTGTTGTGTGTGTGTCTGNGTGTGTANGTGTGTCTGTAGTGTGTAGTGTGTCTGTGTGTGTGTGTCTGTGTGTCTGTGTGTGTCNGTGTGTGTGTGTGTCTGTANGTGTGTGTGTGTCNGTTGTGTGTGTGTCTGTGCACGTGTGTGTCTGTGTTGTGTAGTCTGTNTTGTACGTGTGTGNCTGNTGTGTGTGTGTCNGTANGTGTGTGTGTGTCTGTATGTGTGTGTGTCTGTATGTGTGTGTGTGTACTGTGTGTGTGTGTGTCTGTCGCACGTGTGTGTGTGTGTANGNGTGTCTGTANTGTGTGTCGTGTCTGTGTGTGTGTGTCTGTGTGCCTGTGTGTGTCTGTNTGTGTGTGTCTGTTGTGTGTGTCTGTANGTAGTGTGTNTGTGNGTGTGTGTCNGTGTTGTGTGTGTGTCTGTTGTGTGTGTCTGTACACGTGTAGTGTGTGTCTGTACCACGTGTGTGTAGTGTCTGTANGTGTGCGTGTGTCTGTTGTGTCTACGTATGTGTGTGTGTCTGTAGTGTGTGTGTGTCTGTANGTGTGTGTGTTGTATGTGTGTCTGNGTGTGTGTGTGTCTGTGTGTGTGTCTGTTGTGTGTGTTCTGTGTGTGTGTGTGTGTCTACGTANGTGTGTGTGTCTGTGTGTGTGTGTGTCTAGANGCACGTGTGTGTCTGTGTAGTGTGTGTCTGTGTGTGTGTGTGTCNGTACTGTGTGTGTGTGTGTCTAGTGTGTGTGTGTGTGTGTCTGTANGTGTGTGTGTGTGTGTGTGTGTCTGTATGTGTGTGTGTGCNGTGTTGTGTTGTCTGTANGTGTGTCTGTNTGTGTCCNTGTGCNGTATGTGTGTCTGTGTGTGTGTGTGTCTGTGTGTGTGTGTGTGTANGTGTGTGTGTCTCGTANGTGTGTGTCTGTAGTACGTGTGCNTGTGTCTGTANGTGTAGTGTCTATGTACGATGTGTGTCTGTTGTGCNNTGTCTGTACGTGGTGGTGTNTGTANGTGTGNNTGTGTCTGTGTGTGTANGTGTTCTGTANGTGTGTGTGTGTCTGTGGTGTGTGTGTGTTATGTGTANGTGGTGTGTGTGTGTGTGTACTGTACAGTGTGTGGTGTNTGNGTGTGTGTGTGTANGTGTGTCTCGNATGTGTGNGTGTAAACTACGTACAGTGTTGTGTGTGCTACGTACNNGNGTGTGTGTCNGTACTGTGTGTGTGTACGTANGTGTGTCTGTGTGTGTGTGTGTGTTGTACTGTCATGTGTGTACGTGTGTGTCTGTTGTGTGTCTGTGNGTGTCNGTTGTGTGTGTGTGTCTGTGTGTGTGTGTCACGATGTGTACTGTGTGTTAAACNGTACGNGTGTGTCNGNANGTGTGTGTGGGTGTCNGTCACAAATGTGTGTGTCTGTNCGTGTGCGCCCCCCTTGTGTNNGATGTGTNNGTGTTGTACTGTGTGTGTGTGTCTGTACGTGTGTANGTGTNTCTGTACGNGTGTNCGTGTGTCTGTACGTCGTGTGTGTGTCTGTACGTGTGTANGTGTGTCTGTTTAACGTGTGTNCTGTACGTGTGTNTTAATCCAAGGTCTGTACGTGTGATGTGTGTCGTACGTGTGTNTGTCGTTGACGTGTGTGTGTGTCNGTGAGCGACGTGTGTACGGTGTNTGTGAGCGATGTGTACGTGTGTCTGTCACGTTGTACATGATGTGTCTGTACGTGTGTGTGTGTTCTGTACGTGTGTGTGTGTGTACGTGTGTGTGTGTCGTACGTGTGTGTGTGTGTGTGTCTGTACATGTGTGTGTGTTCTGTACGTGTGTGTCTGTGTGTGTGTGTGTCTGTGTGTGTGTGTGTGTCGTGTGTGTGTGTGTGTGTACGTGTGTGTGTGTCTGTACGTGTGTGTCTGTACGTGTGTGTGTGTCTGTACGTGTGTATTNGTGTGTCTGTGTGTGTGTGTCTGTACGTGTGTGTGTGTTGTACGTGTGTNTCTGTACGTGTGTGTGTGTGTGTGTGTCTGTACGTGTGTGTGTGTTTCACACGTGTGTGTGTTCTGTACGTGTGTGTGTGTCTGNGTGTGTTGTGCGTGTGTGTGTGTGTGTCTGTACGTGTGTGTGTGTTCTGTGTGTGTGTGCNGTGTGTGTGTGTGTCTGTGTGTGTGTGTGTGTGTGTGTCTGTGTGTGTGTGTGTNTGTGTACGTGTGTGTGTGTGTGTGTNCGTGTGTGTGTNCTGTGTGTGTGTGTGTGTGTGTGTCTGTACGTGTGTGTGTCTCGTGTGTGTCTGTANGTGTGTGTGTGTTCTGTGTGTCTGTGTGTGNGTGTGTCTGTGTGTGTGTGTTTCTGTGTGTGCNTGTGTGTGTGTGTCTGTGTGTGTNTGTGTCTGTGTGTGTGTCTGTANGTGTGTGTCTTGGTGTGTGTGTTGTGTGTGTTCTGTGTGTGTGCGGTGTGTCTGTGTGTGTGTGTGTCTGTGTGTGTGTGTTCNGTACGTGTGTGTGNGNGTGTGTGTGTGTCGTGTGTGTGTGTGTGTCTGTGTGTGTGTGTGTCTGTTGTGTGTGTGTGTGTGTGTGTGTGTGTNTCTGTACGTGTGTGTGTGCGTNCCTGTGTGTGTCTGTGTGTGTGTGTGTGTGTGTGTGTGTGTCTCGTGTGTGTGTGTTTCCTGTGNGTGTGTGTGTGTAGTGGGTCCGGCAAAACAACCTCCTACCTCCTCGTGGTGCCAGACGGCAACCTGTGGTGGGCAGTGCCTTGGGGAGGGCCAATCGTTTGGCCCTCTCCCTCATGGCGTCTGTGACCACCACAGCGGCCAAACGGGGCTCTGGACGGGTGCGAGGGNCTGGTAACCCTCCACCTTCAATTAATTCCGTTAAACACGACGGCTAATTTTATTAATAAGCTTGTGCCGGAGGCCCCGGGGGNCAGGCGTCTATGACGTCTCCTGGCCAAACCCCATTTGGCGGAGCCAGGAGAATGAATTTCACCCTCGGGGTTCCTCCAGAAACAACGAAAAGCCACTTCGTGTGGCCACGTGGAATGTTNGAACGCTGTTGCGGAGGAGAGGCTGCCACTCCTCTGTCGGGAGCTGGACCGTACCCGCCTGGATCTCTGCGGCATTGGGAGGTCCGGTGGACGCTNTGTCGCCACCGAGGGGTGGAAGTCCTCCACTCGGGCAGGAGAGGAGTGGCTCTTCTTCTGAACACAAGAATGAAGGGGCGTGGGAGCGTGGCGGTGAGGTGTGGGAAGCTGTAAGCCCCAGGTGTTTGGGCTCGCCTTCATCAACGAGGCGAGGAGTGGTGGTCGTGGTTCTTATGCCCCGACACTTCACGTGGAAGGTGCACATGGCNTGGCACAAGCGTCTGTGAGTCACCGCCACTGTGGCGAACGGCGGTTGTTGTGTATGTGTGTGTCTGTGTGTGTCTGNGTGTGTGTGTGTGTGTGNGTGTGTGTGTGTGTGTGTGTGTGTGTGTGTACCTGTGTGTGTCTGTGTGTGTGTCACTGTGTGTGACNGGCGTGGCTGTGNGGTTNGCGCCTGCGTATGACCGGCGAGGGTTTGATTTCACGGCGTGTATCTGACGGGCCTCTAGGTNGTCACTGAGTGTGCGTGTGTAANCATNGTGGGGAGCAAAGGCGGTCGGGNGTTNTGGCCACACCCCTNGTGTGCCGTGCCGGCCTTCATAGGTCTCGCTCAGGCCCCTGTCTGTGGNTATATGGGGGTCTTTGTGTGTGTGTGTGTGTGNCTTGTGGTGTGTGTNACGTGTGTGTGTGTNACGTGTGTGTGTCACGTGTGTGTGACTGTGTGTCTGTGTGTGTGTCGTGTGTGTGTTGTCANTGTGTGTGTGTGTGTCTGTGTGTCTGTCTATGNGTGTGTGTCTGTGTGGTGTGTGTGTGTCTGTGTGTGTGTGTGTCTTTGTGTGTATCAGGTGTTCAGGCCAGAGGGTCTGTTCAGTCCNGAGAACACGTTCAGGCATCTGTCTGTGTGTGTGTGTGTCTGTGTGTGTGTGTGNGTGTGTGTGTGTCTTTGTGTGTATCAGTGTGTTCAGGCCAGAGGGTCTGTCCAGCAGTCGAGAGAACACGTTCAGGCATCTGTCTGTGTGTGNGTGTGTCTGTGTGTGTGTGTCTGAGTGTGTGTGTGTCACTGTGTGTGTGTGTGTGTGTGTGTGTGTGTGTGTGTCANTGTGTGTGTGTGTGTGTGTGTGTGTGTCATGTGTGTCTGTGTGTCTGTCTANGTGTGTGTGTCTGTGTGTCATGTGTGTGTGTCTGTGTGTGTGTGTGTCTGTGTGTGTGTGTCTGTGTGTGTGTGTGTCTTTCTGTGTGAGTGTCTGTGTGTGTCTGTGTCTGTGTGTGTATCAGGTGTTCGTGTGTATGTGTGTGTGTCACTTTGTGTGTATCAGGTGTTCAGGCCAGAGGGTCTGTCCACAGTATGAGAGAACACGTTCAGGCATCTGCACGACCCCAAAGAGCACAAACGGGACCAGCGCAGAGTGGGAGACCAAAAGAAGGTGCCTCACCTACTCACTCACCTACTCACCTACTCACTCACCACCACTCACTCACTCATAACTCACTCACTCTACCACTCACTAACTCANTCACTCAGCCACTCACCTACTTACTCAAACACTCACTCAGTCANCTACCACTATCACTCACTCACCTACACACTCACTCACCGCACTCACCTACATACTCACTCACTCACCCACTCACAGCACTCACCTACAGCANTCACTCACACACTCACTCACTCACCCACTCACTCACCTACTCACTCACTCACCTACTCACTCACTCACTCACCTACTCACTCACCTACTCACCTATACTCACCTACTCACTTACCACTCACCCACTCACTCACTCACTACTCACTCACCTACTCACTCACCTACTCACCTACCTACCCACTCACTCACCTACTCACCCACCTACTCACTACTCACACTCACTCACCTACTCATCTACTCACCTACACACTCACTCACCTACTCACCTACTCACTCACCCACTCACTCACCCACTTACTCACCTACTCACCACCTACTCACTCACCTACTCACCTACTCACTCACCTACTCACTCACCCACTCACTCACCACTCACTCACCANTCACTCACTCACTCACTCACCTACCACTCACCTACTCACCCACCTACTCACCTACTCACTCACCCACTCACTCACCACTCACTGACCACTCCCTCACCTAACCACCTAGACACTCACCTACTCACTCACCACTCACCTACCCACTCACCCACTCACCCTCACTCACCCACCCACTCACTCANCTANTCACCCACTCACCTACTCACCCACCCACTCACCATCTCACCCTCTCACTCACTCACTCACCCACCCACTCACCCACCCTCTCACTCACTCATTCACTCACCCACCCACCCACCCACTCACCCTCTCACCCACTCACCCTCTCACCCACCCACCCATTCACCCTCTCACCAACCCTCTCACCCTCTCTGTTACTCACCCACTCACCACTCACCCACTCACCCACCCACCCATTCACTCACCCACCCACCCTCTCACCCACTCACTCACCCACCCACTCACCCACTCACCCACCCACCAACTCACCCACTCACCCTATCACCCACTAACCCACCCACCCACTCACTCACCCACCCACCCTCTCACCCACTCTGTCAGTCATTCACTCACCCTCTCACCCTCTCACCCACGCACCCACCACTCACCCACCCACTCACTCACCCTCTCACCCTCTCACCCACCCACTCACTCACCCCTCACCCACCCACCCACTCACTCACCCACAATATCACCCACCCACCCACTCACCACCCACCCTCTCACCCCCCACCCAGTCAGCACCCACCCTCGCTCGTTTCACCCACTCACCCACTCACCCACCCACTCACTCACCCACTCACCCACTCACTCACCCACCCATTCACCCACTCACTCTCACCCACCCACTCACCCACCCACTCACCCACCCACCCTCTCACTCACTCACTCACTCACCCACCCTCTCACTCACTCACTCACCCACCCACCCTCTCACTCTGTTACTCACTCACCCACCCACCCTCTCACTCTACTCACTCACCCACCCACCCTCTCACCCACCCACCACCCACCCACTCACCCACCCACCCACCCACCACCCACTCACCCACTCACCCACCCACCCACTCACCCACCCACCCACCCCTCACCCACTCACCCACCCACCCTCTCACCCACTCACCCCCTCACCCACCCACCCACCCACTCACCCACCCACCCACCACTCACCCTNTCACTCACCCTCTCACCCACCCACCCACCCTCTCACCCACTCACCCTCTCACCCACCCACCCATTCACCCTCTCACCAACCCTCTCACCCTCTCACTCACCCACTCACCCACTCACCCACTCACCACCCACCCATTCACTCACCCACCCACCCTCTCACCCACTCACTCACCCACCCACCTCACCCACTCACCCACCCACCAACTCACCCACTCACCCTATCACCCACTAACCCACCCACCCACTCACTCACCCACCCACCCTCTCACCCACTCTGTCACATTCACTCACCCTCTCACCCTCTCACCCACGCACCCACTCACACCCACTCACTACCCTCTCACCCACCCACCCACTCACTCACTCTCACCCACCCACCCACTCACTCACCCACTCACCCACCCACCCACTCACCCACCCACCCTCTCACCCCCACCCAGTCACAACCCACCCTCGCTCCACCCNACTCACCCACTCACCCACCCACTCACTCACCCACTCACACTCACCCACTCACCCACCCACCCACTCACACTCACCCACTCACTCCCACCCACCCACTCACCCACCCACTCACCCACCCACCCTCTCACTCACTCACTCACTCACCCACCCTCTCACTCACTCACTCACCCACCCACCCTCTCACTCACTCACTCACTCACTCACCCACCCACCCTCTCACTCACTCACTCACCCACCCACCCTCTCACTCACTCACCACCCACCCACTCACCCACCACCCACTCACCCACCACCCACCCACTCACCACCCACCCACCCACCCACCCACTCACCCACTCACCCACCCAGCTCACCCACTCACCCACCCACTCACCCACTCACCCCTCACTCTACCCACCCACCCACTCACCCACCCACCCACCCACTCACCCTCTCACCCCTCACCCTCTCACCCACCCACCCACTCACCCTCCCACCCACCCTCTCACCCACTCACCCCTCACCCACCCTCTCACCCACCCACCCACTCACCCTCCCACCCACCACCCACTCACCCACCCACCCAACCTCTCACCCACTCACCCCCTCACCCCCTCACCCTCTCACCCACCCACCCACTCACCCTCCCACCCACCCTCTCACCCACTCACCCACCCCTCACCCTCTCACCCACCCACCCACTCACCCTCCCACCCACCCACTCACCACCCACTCACTCTCACCCACCCACCCACTCACTCACCACCCACCCACTCACCCACCCACTCACCCANTCACCCACCCACCCACTCACCCTCTNACTCCCACCCACCCACTCACCCANTCACCCACCCACCCACCCACCCACTCACCCACCCACTCACCACTCACCCACCACCCACTCACCCACTCACCCACCCACCCACTCACCCACTCACCNACCCACCCACCCACTCACCCACTCACCCACTCACCCACCCACTCACCCACTCACCCACCCACCCACCCACCCTCTCTCCCTCCCCCACTCACCCACTCACCCACTCACCACCCACCCACTCACCACCCACCACCACTCACCCTCTCACCCACCCACTACCCACTNACCCACCCACCACTCACCCACTCACCCACCCACCCATTCACCCACTCATCTCACCCACCACCACCCTCTCACCCACCCACCTCTCACCCACTCACCCACCCACCTNTCACCCACCCACCTNTCACCCTCCCCACCCACTCACCCTCTCACCCACCCACTCACCNTCTNACCCACCCACCACCACCCACTCACCCACTCACACTCACTCACCCACCCACCCACCCCTCACCCACCCACCCACCCTCACCCACCCAAGCCCACCCCTCACCCTCTCACCCACTCACCCACCCCTCACCCACCCACCCACCCACCCTCTCACCCACCCACCCACCCACTCACTCACCCACAATNTCACCCACCCACCCACCCACTCACCCACTCACTCTCACCACCCACCCACTCACCCACCCACCCACCCACTCACCCACCCACCCACTCACCCACTCACCCACCCACCCACCCACTCACCCACCACCCACCCANTCACCCACCCACCACCCACCCACCACTCACCCTCTCACCCTCACCCACCCACCCACCCACTCACCCTCTCACCCCCCAGGCCCAGTTCACAGAGACCGTGACACGGGGTTNCCTCGCTGCGTTTCACCCTCGAGTCTCGCCGCTCGCTGCGCGTGGACGGAGCTCCGTGCACCCTGTGGGAGTCAGCCTCCACTGTGACCCCGAGATCACCCCTGGTGCCTCACCCCAGCAGACTGAGGCTGTGTGTGAGTGTGTCACTGTGTGTGTGTGTGTGTGTGTGTCACTGTGTGTGTGTCACTGTGTGTGTGCTGGGAGTCAGCCTCCACTGTGACCCCGAGATCACCCCCTGGTGCCTCACCCCAGCAGACTGAGGCTCGTGTGTGTGTGTGTCACTGTGTGTGTGTCTGTGTGAGTGTCACTGTGTGTGTCACTGTGTGAGTGTCACTGTGTGTGTGTGTCACTGTGTGTCTGTGTGTGTGTGTGTCACTGTGTGTGTGTGTCTGTGTGTGTGTGTGTGTGTGTCACTGTGTGTGTGTGCTGGGAGTCAGCCTCCACTGTGACCCGAGATCACCCCTGGTGCCTCACTCCAGCAGACTGAGGCGTGTGAGTGACTGTCTGTGTGTGTGTGTGNCTGTGTGTGTGTCTGTGTGTGTGTGTCTGTGTCACTGTGTGTGTGTGCTGTGTGTGTGACTGTGTGTGTGTCTGTCTGTGTGTCACTGTGTGTGTGTCACTGTGTGTGTGTGCAATGGACTAACCCATGCTACATCCACGCAATGGACTGGCCCATGGTCAACACTCCCCTCCTACACGTGCAATGGACTAATCCATATCTCACCCTCCTGTACACAATGGACCAATGCACCAGACAGACGAACCAGCCTCACTGGCCAACCCCAGCCCCCCCCCCCCCGCTACACTCAGGAATGGGAGAGTTTGGCGAAAGCATTTGGTCGCTGAATGCTTTGGACGGCGACTAACTATGGAATGGTCCATTCGGTGGAGTCGGGAGGGAGGGTGAGGGCTGTTTTGAGATGCTGCAGAGGCTAGAACCGGTCCCTTAAAATAAGGGCGTTTGGTCTCTGAAGTGAACGGAATGATGTTAATTAAAGGTCGTCGTTAACTTTGATATCGTTGTTTCGCGTTGCTGTACTACAGCCGCCGTGGTGCTGTGGGCGAGTGGGTGGGTGAGTGGGTGGGTGAGTGGGTGGTGGGTGAGTGTGTGGGTGGGTGGGTGAGTGGGTGAGTGGGTGAGTGGGTGGGTGGGTGGGTGGGTGAGTGGGTGTGTGGGTGGGTGGGTGGTGAGTGGGTGGGTGGGTGGTGTGTGGGTGGGTGAGTGAGTGGGTGGGTGAGTGAGTGAGTGAGTGTGTGGGTGGGTNAGTGAGTGAGTGTGTGGGTGGGTGAGTGAGTGTGTGGGTGGGTGAGTGGGTGGGTGGGTGAGTGGGTGGTGGGTGGGTGAGTGGGTGAGTGTGTGGGTGGGTGAGTGTGTGGGTGGGTGAGTGAGTGTGTGGGTGGTNAGTGTGTGTGGGTGGGTGAGTGAGTGAGTGNGTGAGTGTGTGGTGAGTGAGTGGTGAGTGAGTGTGTGGGTGAGTGAGTGAGTGNGTGGGTGAGTGAGTGTGTGGGTGAGTGAGTGTGTNGGTGAGTGAGTGAGTGTGTGGGTGAGTGAGTGGGTGTGTGGGTGGGTGGGTGAGTNGGTGGGTGGGTGGGTGACACGCACACATACACACAACAACCGCCATTCGCCACTAAGTGGCGGTGACGTCACCACGACGCTTGTGCCAGGCCATGTGCACCTTGAGGCCACGTGAAGTGTCGAACGCCCGCTGGCAGGAGTCACGGGCAGACCCAGCAGGTGCCACGGGTCGACTGACCGAGATGACCGAGATGACTGGCTGATGCACCACCTGTGCCCCTACTGTGCCAACTTGCTGTGCTTTAGCCACCCGGCGCTCCGCTCGTTGTTGTGAGCGTCGCTCCTCCGCCTCCGTTGTTGTTGGAGGGCGACTGCCTCCAACTGCCCAGTAGCGTCCTTCACGAGCCTCCTCCACAGAGGCCGATCTTGACACCGCTGGTACCGGTCATCGGCAAGTCCACTCAGCTCCACGTCCTCCTGTACCACATCACTCCATCTCTTCTCTAGCCCGTGCCGCGCCCGTTTAGCCCCTCGATCCGGCCGAACAAAAGCTGTTTAAATTTCGATTTAAAGCTTTCGTGACTGCAGATGGATTCATCTTCTTGGTTCTTTCGGTAAAGTCATCACGTAGAAGGGAAATAATAAAATAAAACAAAAATAAAACAATCAAATAATAAAATAAAACATACTAAAAATAAAACATAATCAAATAATAAAAATAAAACAAAATAAAACATAATCAACTAATTAAATAAAAAACATTAAAATTATAACAATTTAACTAAATAAAATAATAAAAATAAAACATAATAAAAGACAATTCTCACGACGTTTCGGCCACAACGCAAGCAGCCGTCCTCAGGTGGAGAACAGGTCTGTCGGGGAGACAGCGTCTGAATGAAACACCACCAAGCTTGGAGCGACTATTTAAGCTGCTGGTTGGAGGGGGAAGAGCGACTTGACAAAGGAATTTGCATATCAAGAGGAATTGAGCATATTTATGGGAAATGCAGATATGGGATTAGTCACGACTTGTGGAATGCGTAGGAGGTGGGGGGGGGNTTAAAGTCATATTCTGCCCGTGCGTTGTGCAGGATTAGCAGCATCAAAGGGAGGGAGTAGAGTTAGCATCTCTTTGATGCTGCTAATCCTGCATAATGCACGGGCATACACACAGACACACACAGACACACACGCACACACACACACACACAGACACACACACAGACACACACACACACAGACACACACACACACAGACACACACACACACACACNGACACACACACACACACACACACAGACACACACGCACACACACACACACACAGAGACACAGACACACACACACAGACACACACAGACACACACACAGAGACACACACACACACACACGCACACACACACACAGACACACAGACACACACACAGACTCACACACACAGACACACACACAGACATACACACAGACACTCACACACACACACACAGACACACACACACAGACACACACACAGACACACACACACACAGAGACACACACACAGACACACACACAGACACAGACACAGACACACAGACACACACACAGACACAGACACACACACAGACACACAGACAGAGACACACACAGACACAGCAGCGATATCGTCACAGCATGAGTTTATTTATAATCATCGTTAGGCGCTCCAAAATAATCAATAATCACACTCGCGAATAGTGTATAGTGTGTAGTGTAGTGTGTAGTGTAGTGTGTAGTTTATAGTGTATTGTATAGTAGTGTAGTGTAAAGTGTAGTGTATAGTATAGTGTGTAGTGTGTAGTGTAGTATATAGTGTAGTGTATAGTGTGTAGTGTAGTGTGNAGTGTTAGTGTATAGTGTATNGAGTGTATAGTGTAGTGTGTAGTGTGTAGTGTGTAGTGTATAGNGTAGTGTATAGTGNAGTGGTATGTATAGTAGTGTAGTAGTGTACAGCACTAGTAGTAGTGGTGTAGTGTAGTGTAGTAGTGNAGTCTAAGTGTGTGTAGTGTAGTGTATAGTGTAGTGTGTAGTGTAGTGTGTAAGTGTATAGTATAGTGTAGTGTATAGTAGTGTATAGTAGTGTAGTGTAGTAGTGTAGTGTGTAGTGTAGTGTGTAGTGTAGTGTATAGTAGTGTAGTGTATTGTATAGTAGTGTAGTGTATAGTGTAGTGTATAGTGTAGTGTATAGTGTGTATAGTGTAGTGTATAGTGTAATATAGTGTATAGTGTAGTGTATAGTGTAGTGTATAGTGTAGTGTGTAGTGTATAGTGTAGTGTGTAGTGTAGTGTATATAGTGTATAGTGTAGTGTATAGTGTAGTGTGTTAGTGTAGTGTATGTATGTATAGTAGNAGTGTAGTGTAGTGTATAATTAGTGTGTAGTAGTGNAGTGTTANGTGTGTAGTGTNTAGTGTTAGTATAGTAGTAGTGNATAGTGTAGTAGTAGTGTAGTGTATATGTAGTGTGNAGTGTATAGTGTAGTGTATAGTGTAGTGTATAGTAAAGTGTATAGCGTAGTGTAGTGTATAGTGTAGTGTATAGTATAGTGTATAGTATAGTGTATAGTGTAGTGTATAGTGTAGTAGNGTATAGTGTAGTGTAATAGTGTAGTGTATAGTGTAGTGTGTGTATAGTGTAGTGTATAGTGTAGTGTATAGTGTAGTGTATATGTGTAATGTAGTAGTAGTGTATAGTGTAGTAGTGTAGTATATAGTGTATAGTAAGTGTGTAGTGTAGTGTATAGTGTGTAGTGTATAGTTAGTATATAGTAGTGTATAGTGTAGTGTATAGTGTATAGTGTATAGTATAGTAGTGTATAGTGTAGTGTAGTGTATAGTGTGNAGTGTATAGTTTAGTATATAGTAGTGTATAGTGTAGTGTATAGTGTAGTAGTGTATAGTATAGTAGTGTATAGTGTAGTGTAGTGTATAGTGTGTAGTGTATAGTTTAGTATATAGTAGTGTATAGTGTAGTGTATAGTGTAGTAGTGTATAGTATAGTGTGCCTCTCCGAGTCTCTGAGTCTCCCCACCGCTGCCACCAGACCGGCCTGTAGCTGCCTCTGGAAGGTGATGACTCTCTCTGTGTCTCTCTCTGTGTCTCTCTCTGTGTCTCTGTGTGTCTCTGTGTCTCTGTAGTCTCTGTGTCTCTGTGTCTCTCTGTCTCTGTGTCTCTCTCTGTGTCTCTCTCTAGTGTCTCTCTGTGTCTCTCNGTGTCTCTCTGTGTCTCTGTGTCTCTCACTCTCAGTGTCTCTCTGTCTCTCTGTGTCTCTGTGTCTCTCTGTGTCTCTGTCTGTCTCTGTCTCTCNGTGTCTCTCTGTGTCTCTCAGTGTCTCTGTGTCTCTCTCACTGTCTCTGTGTCTCTCACTGTGTCTCTCAGTGTCTCTCTCCTCTAGTGTCTCTCTGTGTCTCTGTGTCTCACTGTGTCTCTCACTCTGTGTCTCTGTGTCTCTCACTGTGTCTCTGTCTCTCACTGTGTCTCTCTGTGTCTCTGAGTCTCTCTCTCTGTCTCTCACTGTGTCTCTGTGACTCTCTGTGTGTCTCTGTGTCTCTCTCTGTGTCTCACTGTGTCTCTCTCTGTGTCACTGTGTCTCTGTGTCTCTCACTGTGTCTCTCTCTGAGTCTCTGTGTCTCTCTCTGTGTCTCTGAGTCTCAGTGTCTCTGAGTCTCCCCACCGCTGCCACCAGACCGGCCTGCAGCTGCCTCTGGAAGGTGATGACTCTCTCAGTGTCTCTCTCTGTGTCTCTCTCTAAGTCTCTGTGTCTCTCTCTGTGTCTCTGTGTCTCTGAGTCTCTGAGTCTCTCACTCTGTCTCTGTGTCTCTCCCTGTGTCTCCGTGTCTCTCACTGTGTCTCTCACTGTGTCTCTGTGTCTCTCTCTGAGTCTCTGAGTCTCCCCACCGCTGCCACCAGACTAGCCTGCAGCTGCCTCTGGAAGGTGATGACCTTCTGCTTCTCGTGCTCTCTCTAAGTCTCTGTGTCTCTCCTGTGCTCTGTGTCTCTGTTCNCTGAGTCTCTGAGTCTCTCACTCCGTCTCTGTGTCTCTCCCTGTGTCTCCGTGTCTCTCACTGTGTCTCTCACTGTGTCTCTGTGTCTCTCTCTGAGTCTCTGAGTCTCCCCACCGCTGCCACCAGACCGGCCCAGCTGCCTCTGGAAGGTGATGACTCTCTCAGTGTCTCTCTCTGTGTCTCTCTCTGTCTCTGTGTCTCTCTCTGTGTCTCTGTGTCTCTGAGTCTCTGAGTCTCTCACTCTGTCTCTGTGTCTCTCCCTGTGTCTCCGTGTCTCTCACTGTGTCTCTCACTGTGTCTCTGTGTCTCTCTCTGAGTCTCAGTGTCTCTGAGTCTCTCTCTGTGTCACTGTGTCTCTGTGTCTCTCACTGTATCTCTCACTGTGTCTCTGTGTCTCTCTCTGTGTCTCTGAGTCTCAGTGTCTCTGAGTCTCCCCACCGCTGCCACCAGACCGGCCTGCAGCTGCCTCTGGAAGGTGATGACTCTCTCTGTCTCTGTGTCTCTCTGTCTCAGTGTCTCTCTGTGTCTCTCTCTGTCTCTGTGTCTCTCTGTCTCACTGTGTCTCTGANTCTCTGAGTCTCTGTGTCTCTCTGTCTCACTGTGTCTCTGAGTCTCTCACTGTCTCTGTGTCTCTGTGTCTCTCAGTGTCTCTGAGTCTCCCCACCGCTGCCACCAGACCGGCCTGCAGCTGCCTCTGGAAGGTGATGACTCTCTGCTTCTCGTCCTCCCACCGCGTCGCCTCCTCTCTCCAGCGCTCCCGCTCCCTCCTCCTGAGCCTCCTGAGCGCCCTCAGCCTCATCCGCAGAGTTGCCACGTCGTCAACGTCGTCATCGTCATCGTCGTCGTCGTCATCAAGATCGTCAACATCATCATCGTCGTCGTTGTCAAGATGGTCGCGGGTCGCCTCGCACGGCTGGAGGCCGACGGAGGAGGAGGTGGAGGTGGATGAGGAGGTGGTGGTGGTGGTTGGGGTGGTGGGGGTGGTGGTGGCGGTGGTGGTGGCGGTGGTGGGTGAGGAGGTGGTGGTGGTGGTGGTGGTGGTGGCGGCGGTGCGGTTGATGGACCGGCTGTGGCTGAGTTGGTTGTGGCTGGCTTGGTTGTGGCTAACTTGGTTGTGGCTGACTTGGTTGTGGCTGACTTGGTTGTGGCCGTCCTGGATGTGTTGGTAGTGGCTGCCCTGGTGGCTGTGGTGGTCGTGGTGGTTGTGGTGGTTGTTGTTGTTGTGGTGGTCGTGGTGGTTGTGGTGGTTGTGGTGGTGTTGGTGCAGGCGCGAGTGAGTGGAGGAGTTTGTCTCTGGAGGAGATCTGAGTGGCCTCCAACAGCCGGAGACGGAGGCGGCCACCTCGCGCTCGCTGCTGCTGCGTGAGAGAGACACAGAGATTACAGAGATACACACACAGAGACACACACAGAGACACACAGAGGAGATACACAGGATGAGATCAGAGACACACACACCAACAGAGACGAGACACAGAGATACCACCTCACGACACACACAGACACACACAGAGACACACAGATACATACAGAGACACACACAGAGATACACACACAGGGACACACAGAGATACACACACAGAGACACACAGAGATACACACACAGAGAATACACACACAGAAATACACACACAGAGATACACACACAGAGACACACAGAGATACACACAGAGACACACACAGAGACACACACATACACACAGACACACACAGAGACACACACACACACAGAGACACAGAGACACACACACACACACAGAGACACACACAGAGACACACACACAGAGACACACACAGAGAGACACACACGGCGCCTCAGGAGAGAGAGAGAGAGACACACAAACTCCAAATATACAGCAGCAGCAGCGGCAGGCATCGTCAGGGTCGGGATCGAACCCACGACCTCCTGCAACTACACGCTATAGGATAACCTCCTTTTTCAAGGCTGAGCGGACCTAGCGGAGACACGGCGCTCCCCCCCACTCACCTCCCAGCGAGCGTCGCCCTCCGCTCCCTTGGCCGTCGACGCAGCCGCCGCGGACCTAGTGCCGCCCCCTCAGCCTGTCCCTTTCCTGGCGCGGCTCCCACGCCTGGGCCTCAAGCCTGCGCCTGTCCTGAGCCGGCGCCACCAGCAGCCGCCGCTGCCGCTCCTCCACCGCACAGCCAGCGGCACCGTCCTCCCCCAGCCGCCGTTCCAGGCGAGTCACCAGGCTCTCCTCCGTCGCTGGGCCCGGGTCTGAAGGCGCGGCCCGGGTCGGACGCTCCAGGCGAGACCGCAGGCTCACTGGCCGTAGGCCCGAGCCGCCCGCGGCCGCCTGCTCCAGCCGCCGTTCCAGGCGAGACACCAGGCTCGCGGGGCCCCCAGGCCCGGCCAGGGCGACGGTCTCCTGCGGACGCGCGAGGCCGGCGGGTCCCCACGGCCCCGCAGACCGGGAAGAGGGGGCTGCCGTTTGGCTGTCGGGAGCTGGACAGCTACCGCCAGGACCTCCGTAAGATACGGGAGGTCCGGTGGACCGGTTCTGGTTGTGCGCGTGCAGAAGAGAGGCTGCCACTCCGCTGTCGAGAGCTGGACGGCTACCGCCGGACCTCCGTGAGATACGGGAGGCCCGGTGGACCGGTCCTGGTTGTGCGCGTGCAGAAGAGAGGCTGACACTCCGCTGTCGGGAGCTGGACGGCTACCGCCAGGACCTCTGTGAGATACGGGAGGCCCGGTGGACCGGTCCTGGTTGTGCGCGTGCGGAGGAAAGGCTGCCACTCCGCTGTCGGGAGCTGGACGGCTACCGCCCGGACCTCCGTTCAACGGAGAGGCTGCCACTAAGCTGTCAGGATCCAGACCCATACCGCCCAGGCCTCTGCGGAACCCAGCGGAGGGTACGGTGGACTGGCTGCACTGCTGTGGGTGTGCGTGCGGAGGAGAGGCTGCCGTTTGGCTGTCGGGAGCTGGACGGCTACCGCCCGGACCTTCGCCAAGTACGGACGCTGGGACCACCCCGGGCAGGTCGGGGGTGGTCTGACCCCCCCTCCTCCTCCTCCTCCTCTGCTCTCAAATCTCCGCGTCTCCACCGGGGGACTCCCCGGGGGGACTGCCGTCCTGGCGTCCGTGGCCAGGACAGCCGTCCTGGCCCTGGCCCTGTGCTTCTCCCTCCACCTCTCCAGGTGGTGCCTGGGGCCCTCGGCCCTCGCGGCTCCCGCATCGGCCGGCCGCCCCTCCGAGCGAGAGACGACGCTCCCTCCTCTTCGGCCACCGTGCGGCACCGCCGATCGGCACGTCCCCGTCCCGGCAGCCGTAGCAGCAGCAGCCCAGCCACGCGGGTCGCCTCCCGGCGGTGGTCTTGCCGACGGTGTCGCCTTTCCTCCCCGTTCCTCCTCCTCATCCTCGTCGTCATCGTCCTCCTGCTGCTCCGGGCGACAGGCCGCGACGTCGGAGGTTGCCGCTGAACGGCGGCGGCAGCGGTTGGATTGGTGGCAGCGGTGGGGCGGACGGCGTTGCCGGGGTGCTGATGCTGATGATGATGCTGCTGATGATGATGATGATGATGCTGCTGCTGCTGCTGCTGCTGCTGCTGCTGATGATGATGATGATGCTGCTGCTGCTGCGGCTGCTGCTGCTGCGGCTGCTGCTGCGGCTGCTGCTGCTGCTGCCACCGCGGCGGTCTGGGGTCTCCCTGGGGTGACGCCAGGGGCCGCCGGGCTCAGGGTGGACGAGGTGGACGAGGTGGTGGAGCCCAAGAAGTCGAGTTGACTCGTGGAGGCGCTGAGATACGAGGAGCGGAGGTGGGCGGACCAGGGTGCCTGGAGACACGGAGACACGGGGGGAGGGGGTCACGGTCAGCCTGGATGCGTCACAGAGGTCGCAAACGGGTTTTGAGAAGAGACAAGACGTTGGGAAATGAGTGACAAACGGTGACTCTCCAGTGACTCACGGTCTACCCGTACCCGGCCGCACCAGGGTCGCAAACGGGTACCCGTACCCGGCCGGGTACGGGTAGCCAGGTATCGGGTACCCGGTTGCGACCTCTGATGCGTCACCACCGCTAGACGAAGCCACCACAACGTGCTGTGTACCAGGCGAGGTAGTTAACATCTCCCCATTGTCAGGATCGAACCCACGACCTCCTGTAGACCAGGCGAGGTAGTCAACATCTCTCCATTGTCAGGATCGAACCCACGACCTCCTGTGTACCAGGCGAGGTAGTTAACATCTCCCCATTGTCAGGATCTAACCCACGACCTCCTGTAGACCAGGCGAGGTAGTTAACATCTCCCCATTGTCAGGATCGAACCCACGATCTCCTGTAGTCCACTGACCTCCAGGCGGTACCGATCCAGCTCCCGACAGAGGAGTGGCAGCCTCTCCTCCCGACACAAACACCAGAGCCAGCCCATCAGACCTCCTGGAGTCAACCCTCAACCACCACCACCACCACCCCCACCACCACCACCACCACCTCCACCACCATCACCACCATCACCACCACCACCACCACACGGACACGCAGACAAACCCAGTCTCACCTCTCGTGCCGCTGCGTGCGTCGTCCTGGGCAGGCTCGCGACGGAGTCGCGGCCCCCAAAGGGGACGTCCTGGGGGGCTCCATGCAGAGCCCCCCTCCCAGCGGATCGCTCCTCCACGCAGACCCATCACCCCACCCCTCCAGCCGTAACCACCGCCGCCACCACCACCACCACCATCGCCACCGCCACCACGACCACCACCGCCACCACCATCGCCACCACCACCACGACCATCGCCATCGCCACCACGACCACCACCGCCGCCACCACGACCACCACCGCCACCACCATCGCCACCGCCACCACGACCATCGCTACCACCGCCACGACCATCGCCACCACCGCCACCATCACCGTCACGAGTGAGGGTTTCTGTACTGGCATCAATCCTCTGGTTCCGTGTCTCCGTTACTCCGTATCTCCTGTTTCGTGTCTCCCTGACTCCGAATCTCCTCTCCCGTGTCTCCTCCGTGTCTCCGTATCTCCTGTTTCGTGTCTCCCGTCTCCTGCGTCTCCGTGTCTCCTCTCCCGTGTCTCCTCCGTGTCTCCGTGTCTCCTCTCCCGTGTCTCCTCCGTGTCTCCGTATCTCCTCTCCCGTGTCTCCCGTTCCGTGTCTCCGTGTCTCCTGTCCCGTGTCTCCCGTGTCTCCTCCGTGTCTCCGTGTCTCCTGTCCCGTGTCTCCTCCGTGTCTCCGTGTCTCCTGCCCCGTGTCTGCCCCGAGTCTCCGCTGGGAGACGGCAGAGACACGGTGGAGCCGTACGGGATGGGGGACAAAGCCCCGGACAGCGAGGATTGTCCAGAGACCAAGTCCCTCCTGGTCACGGCGACCTGCGGACAGACACCTCCTCATAGACGCCTCCACACGTGGTGGTGGTGATGGGGTGATGGTGGTGGTGGTGATGATGGTGGTGGTGGTGGTGGTGATGATGGTGGTGGTGATGGTGGTGGTGATGGTGGTGGTGGTGATGATGATGGTGGTGATGATGATGGTGATGGTGGTGGTGATGGTGGTGGTGGTGGTGATGGTGGTGGTGATGGTGGTGGTGGTGATGTTGTTGTTGGTGGTGATGGTGGTGGGGTTGTGATGGTGGTGGTGTTGTGATGGTGATGGTGATGGTGGTGATGGTGGTGGTGGTGGTTGTGATATTGTTGGTGGTTGTAATGGTTGTAATGGTGGTGATGGTGGTGGTGGTGGTGATGGTGGTGGTGGTGGTGGTGATGTTGATGGTGGTGATGATGGTGGTGATGGTGGTGGTGATGGTGATGGTGGTTGTGATGGTGGTGGTGATGGTGATGGTGGTTGTGATGGTGGTGGTGATGGTGGTGGTGATGGTGGTGGTGGTGGTTGTTGTGTTGGTGGTGGTGATGGTGATGGTGGTGATGGTGGTGATGGTGGTGGTGATGGTGGTGGTGATGGTGATGGTGGTTGTGATGGTGGTGGTGGTTGTTGTGTTGGTGGTGATGGTGGTGGGGTTGTGATAGTGGTGGTGATGGTTGTGATATTGTTGGTGGTTGTAATGGTGGTGATGGTGGTGGGGGTTGTGATGGTGGTGGTGGTGGTGATGTTGTTGGTGGTGGTGGTGGGGGTGGTGATGGTGATGGTGGTGATGGTGGTGGTGGTTGTGATGGTGTGATGTTGTTGGTGGTGTTGGTGTGGTGGTGGTGTGATGGTGATGGTGGTGGTGATGGTGGTGGTGGTGGTGGTGGTGGTGGTGATGGTGGTGATGATGATGGTGATGGTGGTGGTGATGGTGGTGGTGGTGGTTGTTGTGTTGGTGGTGGTGATGGTGATGGTGGTGATGGTGGTGNTGGTGGTGGTGGTGGTGATGATGGTGGTGATGGTGGTGATGGTGATGGTGGTTGTGATGGTGGTGATGGTGATGGTGGTTGTGATGGTGATGGTGGTTGTGATGGTGATGGTGGTGGTGGGGGTTGTGATGGTGGTGGTGGTTGTTGTGTTGGTGGTGGTGGTGGTGGGGTTGTGATAGTGGTGATGGTGGTGGTGGTGATGGTTGTGATATTGTTGGTGGTTGTAATGGTGGTGATGGTGGTGGTGGTGATGGTGGTGGTGGTGATGGTGGTGGTNGTGGTGGTGGTGGTGTGATGGTGGTGGTGGTGGTGATGGTGGTGGTGGTGGTGGTGGTGGTGGTGGCGGGGATGGTGATGGTGGTGATGTTGGTGGTGGTGATGGTGGTGATGGTGGTGGTGGTGGTGATGGTGGTGATGGTGGTGGTGATGGTGGTGAGTTGGTGGTGGTGGTGGTGATGGTGGTGGTGATGGTGATGGTGAGTGGTGATGGTGGTGATGGTGGTGGTGATGGTGGTGATGGTGGTGGTGATGGTTGTGATGATGGTGATGTTNGTGGTGGTGATGGTGGTGATGGTGGTGATGTGGCGATGTTAGTGGTTGTTGTGATGTTGGTTCTGATGTTGGTGGTGATGGCGCCTCCCACCTGAGCCTCGCGGTTGCCGTGACGACCGCGGTCACGTGGTGGTCCCCACCACTCATCGTCATCACTGGCAGCCAGCCTGGAAGCAAAGCCGCAGGAAGGGAGGAGAGTAGAGGTCGCAAACGGGTTTTGATTCCTTACCCACCCTACCCAACCCGTACCCTACCCTACCCTACCCTACCCTACCCTACCTGTACCCTACCCTACCCTACCGTACCCTACCCTACCGTACCCTACCCTACCCTACCCTACCTTACCCTACCCTACCCAACCCGTACCCTACCCTACCTACCCTACCCTACCCGTACCGTACCCTACCCTACCCTACCCAACCCTACCCTACCCTACCCTACCCNTACCCAACCCTACCGTACCCTACCCTACCGTACCCTACCCTACCCTACCCTACCTNTACCCCCCGTACCCAACCCTACCGTACCCAACCCTACCGTACCCTACCCTACCGTACCGTACCCTACCCTACCCTACCCTACCCTACCCTACCGTTCCCTACCCNTACCCTACCCTACCCTACCCTACCCTACCCTACCCAACCCNTACCCTACCCTACCCTACCGTACCCTACCCTACCGTACCCTACCCTACCCTACCCAACCCTACCGTACCCTACCCTACCGTACCCTACCCTACCGTACCCTACCCTACCCTACCCTACCGTACCCTACCNTACCGTACCCTACCCTACCGTACCCTACCCTACCCTACCCTACCCTACCGTACCCTACCGTACCCTACCCTCCGTACCCTACCCTACCCTACCCTACCCTACCCGTACCCTACCCTACCGTACCCTACCCTACCCCCTACCCTACNCCTACCCTACCCTACCCTACCCTACCGTACCCTACCCTACCCAACCCTACCCTACCCTACCCTACCCTACCCTACCCAACCCTACCCTACCCTACCCTACCCTACCCTACCCGTACCCTACCCTACCCAACCNTACCCTACCCTACCCTACCGNTACCCTACCCTACCGTACCCTACCTTACCCTACCCNTACCCACCCTACCCTACCCTACCTACCCNTACCCTACCCTACCCAACCTACCCTACCCTACCTNTACCCTACCCTACCCAACCCTACCCTACCCTACCCTACCGNTACCCTACCCTACCGTACCCTACCTACCCTACCCNTACCCAACCCTACCCTACCCTACCCTACCCNTACCCAACCCTACCCTACCCTACCTTACCCTACCCTACCCAACCCTACCGTACCCTACCCTACCGTACCCTACCCTACCGTACCCTACCCTACCCTACCCTACCCTACCCGTACCCTACCCTACCCTACCCTACCCTACCCCCCGTACCCAACCCTACCCTACCCTACCTTACCCNTACCCTACCCTACCCTACCCTACCCNTACCCTACCCTACCCTACCCAACCCNTACCTACCCTACCCTACCGNTACCCTACCTACCGTACCCTACCCTACCCTACCCTACCCTACCCTACCCTACCGTACCGTACCCTACCGTACCCTACCCTACCCTACCTACCTACCCTACCCTACCGTACCCTACCCNTACCGTACCCTACCCTACNCCTACCCTACCCTACCGTACCCTACCCTACCCTACCCTACCCTACCGTACCCTACCCTACCCTACCCTACCCCTACCCTACCCTACCCTACCCTACCCTACCCTACCGNTACCCTACCCTACCCTACCGTACCCTACCCTACCGTACCCTACCCTACCCTACCCTACCCAACCTACCCTACCCTACCTTACCTACTACCCTACCCTACCCTACCCTACCCTACCTACCCTACCCTACCCTACCCTACCCTACCCACCGTACCCTACCCGTACCCTACCCTACCCNTACCCTTACCCTACCCTACCCNTACCCTACCCTACCCTACCCTACCCTACCCTACCCNTACCCTACCCTACCCTACCCTACCGTACCCTACCCTACCGTACCCGTACCCTACCGTACCCTACCCTACCGTACCCTTCCGTACCCGTACCCGTACCCTACCCTACCCTACCCGNTACCCTACCGTACCCTACCCGTACCCTACCCTACCCTACCCTACCCTACCCNTACCCTACCCTACCCTACCCNTACCGTACCCTACCCTACCCTACCCTACCCTACCCTACCGTACCCTACCCGAAATGTCCGGTACTCACCCTCCCTACCCTACCCGGCCGCACCAGTACGCAAATGTACCCGGCCCTACCGTACGGCCGGTACGGGTAGCCGGGTATCGGGTAGGGTATGGGTATCGGGTATCGGGTAGGGTACAGGTATCGGGTAGGGTATCGGGTATCGGGTAGGGTACGGGTATCGGGTAGGGTACGGGTACGGGTAGCTGGGTACGGGTAGGGTACGGGTATCGGGTACCCGTTTGCGACCTCTGGATGAGAGGCTGCCGTTCATCCGTCGGGAGCCAGACCTGTACTGCCGGGTTTCTCGGGTCTATATATTCATTTCGTTTTGTATTTCTTACCAGGTGCAAGTGGCCCCACTGAGCTGCTACTGTGTGGATCTCTGTTCAGAGAAGCGAAAAGGCCCATCGCACGCAGCGATAGCAGCTCGCATCAAGCGGCTGATATCACAGAGACCCACACAGACCCACAGAGACCCACAGAGACCCACATAGACCCACAGAGACTCACAGAGAGCCACAGAGACACACAGAGACACACAGAGACACAGAGACCCACAGAGACCCACAGAGAGCCACAGAGAGCCACAGAGACCCACAGAGACACACAGACACACACAGAGNCACACACAGAGAGACCCTGAGACATACATACAGACACAGACACAGAGACACACNGAGNGAGACACAGNCACACAGAGACCCACAGAGAGCCACAGAGAGCCACAGAGACTCACAGAGACCCACATAGACACAGAGACCCACAGAGACCCACAGAGACACAGAGACCCAGAGACACATACCCACAGAGACCCACAGACCCACACAGACACCCACAGAACCCACAGAGACACAGACACCCACAGAAACACACAGAGACACACAGAGCCCCACAGAGACCCAAAGAGACCCACAGAGACCCACACAGATCCAGAGACTCATACAACCATAGAGACCCACAGAGACCCACAGAGATCCAGAGACGCATACAGAATCACAGAGACCCATAGAGACCCAGAGACTCATATAGACCCATAGAGACCCAACAGAGACTTTAACATTGGAGTCTATGGGAGACTTTAACATTGAAGTCTATGGGAGACTTTAACATTGAAGTCTATGGGAGACTTTAACATTGGAGTCTATGGGAGACTTNAACATTGGAGTCTATGGGAGACTTTAACATTGGAGTCTATGGGAGACTTTAACATTGAAGTCTATGGGAGACTAACATTGGAGTCTATGGGTAGACACTTTAACATTGAAGTCTATGGGAGACTTTAACATTGAAGTCTATGGGTAGACACTTTAACATTTGAGTCTATGGGAGACTTTAACATTGGGGTCTATGGGTAGAGACTTTAACATTGAAGTCTATGGGAGACTTTAACATTGAAGTCTATGGGAGACTTTAAGTCTATGGGAGACTTTAACATTGAAGTCTATGGGAGACTTTAACATTGAAGTCTATGGGAGACTTTAACATTGGAGTCTATGGGACACTTTAACATTGAAGTCTATGGGTAGAGACTTTAACATTGAAGTCTATGGGACACTTTAACATTGAAGTCTATGGGTAAAGACTTTAACATTGGAGTCTATGGGTAGAGACTTTAACATTGGAGTCTATGGGTAGAGACTTCAACATTGAAGTCTATGGGTAGACACTTTAACATTGGGGTCTATGGGAGACTTTAACATTGGGGTCTATGGGTAGAGACTTTAACATTGAAGTCTATGGGAGACTTTAACATTGGGGTCTATGGGAGACTTTATCATTGGGGACTATGGGTAGAGACTTTAACATTGAAGTCTATGGGAGACTTTAACATTGAAGTCTATGGGAGACTTTAACATTGAAGTCTATGGCAGACTTTAACATTGAAGTCTATGGGAGACTTTAACATTGAAGTCTATGGGAGACTTTAACATTGAAGTCAATGGGAGACTTTAACATTGAAGTCTATGGGAGACTTTAACATTGAAGTCTGTGGTAGAGACGTAACATTGAAGTCTATGGGAGACTTTAACATTGAAGTCTATGGGACACTTTAACATGAAGTCTATGGGTAGACACTTTAACATTGGAGTCTATGGGTAGACACTTTAACATTGGAGTCTATGGGCAGACCTTTACATTGAAGTCTATGGGAGACCACTTTAACATTGAAGTCTATGGGTAGACACTTTTAACAATTGAAGTCTATGGGTAGAGACTTGAACATTGGACATGTCTATGGCCGGTTAGAGCACTTTAACATTGCGAAGTCTATGTGGTAGACAACTTTTAACATTGAAGTCTATGGGTAGACACTTTAACATTGAGTCTATGGGTAGAGCACTTTAACCATTGGAGAGTAGACACTTTAACATTGAAGTCTATGGGTAGACACTTTAACATTGAAGTCTATGGGTAGTATACTTTAACATTGAATTTTGTTTTTTTTTTTTTTTTTTTTTTTTTTTTTTTTTTTTTTTATAGAGACTTTAACATTGGAGTCTATGGGTAGAACTTTAACATTGGGAGTCTATGGTAGACACTTCAACATTGAAGTCTATGGGTAGACACTGTTAACCATTGGTTGGGTAGACACTTTAACAGTCTTGGAGTCTATGGGTAGACACTTTAACATTGGAGTCT